>JAQGAS010001687.1:0-16348 GCA_034686365.1 Pachymerium ferrugineum
ATGTTGTGTACATTTGTTGTCAACAATACATGTTGTGTACATTTGTTGTCAACAATACATGTTGTGTACATTTGTTGCCAATAATACATGTTGTGTACATTTGTTGTCAACAATACATGTTGTGTACATTTGTTGTCAACAATACATATGTACATTTGTTTTAATAACACTTCATTCTACTCATCCAAACCGACATAAAATCATCAAAATTTTTGATTTCACTTTTCCCAACATGAATTTAAAATTCTTCTGGTACACTGTGCTCTCTATTTATGGCCTGGACATGGACTTAGAAAGAACAATTCTAACAACTAAGAACATTTTACAGAAGGCATTAATAGTCATTATATTCGCCTTCCCACTATCCACATTGCTGCACACTCATTTACTCGACTTACTTGGAATCCCAAAATCATTCACCGCATTGTCATCACTATTCATAGCTATAGTAATAATAATCTTACATCCTTTTGTATGTCTCATCACACTATGGCGGAAACAGACTCAAGTTAAGAGACTCCTCGAACAAGTCAGCAACCTCACCAACAGTCACACCAATGAAAGAATATTGAAGAAAGAAGTCTTCATTCATTTCGCCCTTATTTGTTCGGTCAGATCCATAGAAATGTTTGGAAACTTATTTGATAACTTTGTTTATGAGCCGAGAATAAAAGACGCCATTGATGAAATTACAAACCGAACATCTACCCAAGAGGAATTTGAACGAATCAAAAACGTTTGGCCTAACTTGAACAATTTAATGGACACTTCGCTATTTACAACTTTAGTCATTGATGTGACTTTTATATTTTTCTCTTATGTGTGTAAAGTACTATTGCTACATATTGAACATTTGTGCACTGCACAACTACAAAGAATGAATCATACGACTAGCAAGAATGTCAAGAACTTTGAAAGGCATTTCAAGAGAGCCAAGAGAGTGTCCAATGACATTTCTATGATATTTTCACCAATTTTAGCGTTTGGTTTCTTTTCTCAGGTTGCTTGTATTTTGTATCAGATATTCTCAGTATGTAGTGGCAGAATGGCGTGTGTTCACTGCATGTCTTGCAGACTGGTGTTAAGAATTTTCCGACTGAATATTTTATTGAGGAATGCCTTTACTATCAATGACAAGGTGAATTACTGATTTACAGAACAGGAAAAATGTAGTAAAAATTGCTATTGTCCAGTAGTTTCCTACGGAAAACTTCAAAAATTCTACATTTTTACTGTGACTTTCTTGCAGTGTAATGTTGTGTTATTCATTGGTTTAATTATTCCAGATATTTCAAATGAAGGACCATTTTACCAACCTTGGACCAAATAGAAATGTAATGTAAACAGTAACTGTAACTTCGGTGTTATTAATATTGAAATGCGTATAGGATGAATTTCAGCAATTCTGTTTACGTCAGATATGTGGTAACGTATGTATCGCTATATACAGGACAGTGTTTATTCTCAATCCGTGCGTTTTATTGGTAAGAAATGATTTTATCTTTTTGTAAAAATAGTTATTTTTTTTTATGAATATTTACAGTATCTATCTGGGTTTCTAGTAGCGCCCATCGTCTTCATACTATGCATAAATTTGTATATGTAATCGGAAATTAAAGCCAAGACATCAGATCAAAGAATTGAGTTCAAAATGTAATGGATTGTAATTAGGCAATTTGTGTTCACAATACAAAGATCACTTCAAGTAAAAAAAAAAAAAAAAAAAAAATGATATTTTCTTATTTCTTATTTGTTTTCCAACATTAATCTAAACGAATTCTGGTGCACTGTGTTCTTCAAGTATGGCAGCTGTCTACTTTGACTGATACAAGATGTAGGAAAGTAAGAAAAAATTTTCCTTATCTCAAAACGGAACAGATTAATAATCTGTTCCTCAGAACGTGCAAACAACTTTAAATATAGGAAACAATACAAATAAGCAATTAGACTGCATTTTTTTACAACCACATTGCAAAAATTTTAAAAATTATGCAAAACGTTTGTAAAATTTTTACGAAATTTTTGCAAATTCTCACATTTTTTACAAAATAATTGCAAAAAAGCGAACAATTTTAACATTTTGGAAAACGTGACCAATGACTGTTTACTAGGCTGGACAAAAAGTTCTTATATTCACTTACAATCTTCTGCTAGAGATTTACAATTCGCTTTTAGGACTGTGATATGATATCTTCTAATTATACTCAACCAAATTAGTTTCCACTCAAGTATAAACTTCATCAAGTAATGTTTAATCAATCCGCTTGTGTCAACACCATTATAGAAACAAACTCAATGTCGCAACAATAATTCTGCACACGACACGGGAAAAGAGCAGCACTGTTGTAATAATTTTCTAAGAATCCAAACCCAACTAAACCTCTTTCGACAAAATTTTTAAGTTCTCTCAGCATGAATTTATACGATTTCTGGTGCAATGTGTTCTACATTTATGATTTGAATATGGATTTACAAACGGATATCTCAAAAATCAAAAAATTTTTACAGATAGTATCAAGAATCATTACAATCTTCTTCCACCTATCCATATTCGTTTATTTCTACATACACCAATTCCTAAGTTTACCAGGTGATGACTTCACCCTTCACCCTATTAAATTAATAGGAGCACTTATTTTGCAACCACATGTCTTACCTACTTTGGCGTGTCTTATCACACTGTGGTGGAATCAAACTAAAGTTAAAAGTCTCCTAAAACAACTTTGTAACCTCACAAATACTAATGCAAGAATATTGGTGACCGAAGTCTTTCTGCACTTTTCCCTTGTTTCTTCACTTCTATCCATTCGAATTATTACGATGTTCATCGCTCACTTCATTACTGACCCCACGAAATCAAAATACGCTATTGAATACTTTTCCCAGAGGGCAATGACCCAACAAGAATATGAAGAAGAAAAAAACTTTTGGTTTATGTCGTCGTTTATTATTAAATTGCTGGAAGAGTTTGCAGTACTTTTTGCTGATGTGACATATATATTTTTCTCTTGTATGTGCAAAGTTGTGTTGCTTTATACTAAGCAGTTGTGTACTGCCCAAATGAGAAGAACGACCCATATGAATACAAAGAATATCTTGAATTTTAGGAGGCATTTTAGGAGAGCAAAGAGATTAATCAATGAAATTTCAACAATTTTTTTACCAATTTGTGTGTTTTGTTTGGGATTTGAAGTTTTACGAATGTGGGAACTGTTATCTTCGATACGTTACGCTAAACCATGGATTAGACCTTACATTTTTTTGGTGAAACGGGTTGTAATGAATCATATTCTATTGACGAACGCCGTTGCTGTTTATAATAAGGTGGGTGATTTTGTAATCATATACTGATTTACAGCCCATCCTGTCTTTACTGGCCACGAAAAGGCGACAGGAAAAATGACCACTACAACGTATGGCTTGGGCCAGTATAAGCAATACTGGATGGATAGCTGTAAACGTGTTAGTTGATCTTCCACACAAGTAAACAAAATTACAAAATTCAATGTCAGCTTAATTTTTTAAGCCACGTAATTTTACTGAAGTGAAAAGTACTGGAAGAATTGCTTTCAATGGCACTAAAGCGAGAGTATATTTTGATACGTGCCACAAAAGGGCTTGTTATTGCCTTCCGGACGACAAATACTGGCTGCTATAGTGTAATGCCCATTATAGAATAGGCCGCTATTGGCCTGATAATCAATACATATTTCTATATACCTGTGGCCAGCATTTATAGCCACTGCTTACGGGTCGCTAATATAACGTAGGCCAGTTTAGACAAGTTGGACTGTATAGGATACGTGTTTTCACAATGCAAAGTTTATTAATTTATTTTATTACAGGTAACTGAAATGAGGAAATGTTTCACCAACATTGGACCACATGGAAATGCACACATGTTAGATGTTATATGTGCTGACTTATCCATCAAGGTGTTTGGGATTAATATTGGTCCAAAATTTGTTTTATTGGTATGAAATAACGTAGTATGTCCATATAATAGTTGTTTAATATATTTACTTATAGATTGTGGCAACGATTTTGATACATCCAGCATTATTTCCACTATTCCGAAAACTTGTTTCGTATTTGTAATTTATCAAAAAAAGAAAATCGAAGAAAGTGTTCAAAATGTAGAAATAATAGACTACAAAGATGATTGTAAAGTTAGAGAAAAAATAATATGTCAAAATAACAGAATAGCCCTGTTGTATTTAAACCGTTTAAATATCTTTCTCTCCACGGATTGGATAATTTTGCAAATTCTCAGATTTTTTACAACATATTTGCAAAAAAGTGAACAATTACTTGTTAGCATTTTACAAACTTGACCAATTATTCTTTCCTAGGCTAGACAAAAAACAAAAAATTCATTTCCACAAACCTTCAAATTCTTATTTGCTGCAGTGAAAAGTTACGGGAAGAATTGCTTTTAATGGCAATGAAGCGAGAGTGTATTTTGTTGAATAGGCCACAGTTGGCATAGTAATCCATACAAATTCTATGTACCTGTGGCCAGGCGATAGTATAACGTAGGCCAGTTTAGACAAGTTGGACTGTATAGGATATGTGCTTTCACCCAACACAAAGTTTATTAGTTTATTTTGTTGCAGGTAACTGAGATGAGGAAATGTTTCACCATAATTGCACCACATGGAAATGGAATGTTAGATGTTATATGTGATGACTTATCTATCAAGGTGTTTGGGACAAATATTGGTCCAAAGTTGGTTTTAATGGTATAAAATAAGGTAGTATGAATTTAGAATAGTTGTTTAATATATTTACTTGCAGTTTGTGTCTGCGATTATAATGATGCTAGCAATAATATACTTTTTTCAAGATATTCCAACTATTTAATTATATAAATTTACAATTGTAATTTATCAAAAAAAGGAAATCTAAAAAAAGTGTTCAAAATGTAGTAACTATAGATTACTAGCATTCATATCTGACATTTTAAAAAAAAAATTGCCAAAATTTACAGAAAACCTTTGTTGTATTTAAACCGTTTCTATCTTTTGCAGTTCATGCAACCATTCTAGATGGTCGTTTGGTACCAAACGAATTACAACAACTTGAACCTGTATAACCCTAATCACCCTAAGTTATTGTAGTATCGACCCTGTGGAAATGAATTTCTTTTCACTCTGTCATTGCTGACAAAGATACCAACACACCCATTCAATACTTAAGTCTAATCAAGAAAAAGTTAACACATTAGTGAGTTTGCACAGTATTTTTCTTAACGACGTAAACACAGCCTTATGCTTAAGTGCGCAAAATCCTTGACTTCGAAATGTCTAAGAGCAGCAACAAATTCTTATCAAATATCTTTTCCCTCCACGCATTGGATATACTTTCGACCAAACCAAAACTTTCACTCCGCAATTTTAAATTCTTCTTCGCTCTTCTCCTGAACACGATATCTCTTTCTTACTTACCGCCTCAATGTCACTCATTATTAGTCAACTGACTGTTCGTATTTCTCTAAATAGTCTTAAAATAACTTTCTCTTCTTTCTTAACATTGTTTTTATTATCCACCTTTCGCCGTAAGTCAGAATTAATAGCCGCTACACTAACTGCCATATCAACATTTAACCGCAATTATGAACTTTTTGCAAATTCTCACAATTTTTACAAAATATATTTGCAAAAAAGTGAACAGTTACTTGCAAAACTTAACCAATTACTGTTTCTTAGGCTATACAAATAACAAAAAATTCATTTTATTCACCTACACTCTTCTGTAACTGTAACTTTTGTTAGGGATTTACAATTCGCCTTTTGGACTGTGACATCATATTTTCTAATTATACTCACCCAAATTAGTTTCCACCTCAAGTTTAAACTTCATCGAGTAATGTTTAATCAATTCTCAACCAAAGGCTACACCCAAACAAACATTTAATACTTAATAGTCATTTTATCGAATAGCAGTTTCAGCATTTACAATAAGCCATGACGATCTGGCCGTTACAGGAAGAACACAATTGTTACACCCTGGTGTCAACACCATTAGAAACTAGCTCAATGTCGCAACAATAATCCTGCACACGACACGGAAAAAGAGCAGCACTGTTGTAATAATTTTTTAAGCATCTAGGCCCAACTTCTTTCAACAAAATTTTCAAGTTCTCTTACCATGAATTTATACGATTTTTGGTACAATGTGTTCTGCATTTATGATTTGAATATGGATTTACAAACGGATATCTCAACAACCAAGAAATTTTTACAGATAGCATCAAGATTCATTACAATCTCCTTCCACCTATCCATATTCGTTCTTTTCTCCATATACCAATTCCTTGACTACCCAGGTTCCGTCTTCTCAAAAGCAGTAGGAGCACTTATGTTTTACCACCATATGTTTTACCTACTTTGGCATGTCTTATCACAATGTGGTGGAATCAAACTAAAGTTAAAAGTCTCCTGAAACAACTTTGTAACCTCACAAATACTAATGCAAGAATATTGCTGACCGAAGTTTTTCTGCACTTCTCCCTTGTTTCTTCACTTCTATCCATTCGAATTCTTACGATGTTAATCGCTTACTTTCTATACTTCAATACTTTTAGTTTATAGTGTCGTTTTTTATTATTCTTCTGAAAGAGTTTGCATTACTTTTTGCTGATGTCACTTATATATTTTTCTCTTGTATGTGCAAAATTGTGTTTCTTTATATTGAGCAGTTGTGTAATGCCCAAATGAGAAGAACGAAATATAAACTTCAAAGAATATCTTGAATTTTGCGAGGCGTTTTAGGAGAGCAAAGAGATTAATGAATGAAACTTCAATAATTTTTTTACCAATTTGTGTTTTGTTTGGGATTTGAAATTATACAAATATGGGAACTGTTATTTTGGACATGTTACTCTAGACCATTGAGTAGACCTTCCATTTTGTTGGTGAAGCGGGTTGTAATGAATCATATTCTATTGAAGAACGCCGTTGCTATTAATTAATAGAATTATTATTAGAGGGTTAATTTGAAGTCGAATTTTTACAGGATCAACACCCTACTCCAAAGGATTTGCTTCAAGAAGATAGCAAGCCACTTGCTGAAAGGTCAATGTTGTTACCAATAATTCATGGTAACGAGCAAGGAAATGCCTACGCTACAAATTACTACTCTGAACTCGCTTCCGATGCAAAACCTTGGGATCTGCCTTCTCGAGATGACTACGGGAATAAAAGTCTGGATAAAGATGCTGAAGATAAGGCCAGCCGTTGTCAATCTCAAAAAGAAACACAGCCAAATGAGTTGTTACTTGAAAATAGCAAACATAATAAAGATGATTTGCTTTAGGTTACAATGCATGCATGTTACGCTACTGATAATTTGCAACCAGAGGTACCACTTAAATAAAATAAGTGAGCAGCATATTGAATTTTTGTCTGATGGAATTAGTCAAGCAGGTGTAACATATATTGATACACAGTATACATCCTGTCTATACTGGCCACGAAATGGCGACCACTACAGCGTATGGCTTGGGCCAGTATAAGCCATACTGGAAGAATTGCTTTCAATGGCACTAAAGCGAGAGTATATATTGACACGCGCCAATTTAGGGCTTGTTATTGCCTGCCAGGCGACAAATACTGGCTGCTACATGGTCGTTTGGTACCAAACTAATTACAACAACTTGAACCTGTATAACCCTAATCACCGTAAGTCATTGCAGTATCGACCCTGTGGAAATGAATTTCTTTTCACTCTGTCATTGCTGACAAAGATACCAACACACCCATTCATTACTTAAGTCTAATCAAGAAAAAGTTAACACATTAGTGAGTTTGCACAGTATTTTTCTTAACGACGTAAACACAGCCTTATGCTTAAGTGCGCAAAATCCTTGACTTCGAAATGTCTAAGAGCAGCAACAAATTCTTATCAAATATCTTTTCCCTCCACGCATTGGATATACTTTCAACCAAACCAAAACGAAAACTTTCACTCCGCAATTTTAAATTCTTCTTCGTTCTTCTCCTGAACACGATCTCTCTTTCTTACTTACTGACCGCTTCAGTGTCACTCATTTTTAGTAAACAGACTGTTCGTACTACCCTAAGTCAGAATTAATAGCCGCTACACTAACTGCCATATCAACATTTAACCGCAATTATGAAATTTTTGCAAATTCTCACATTTTTTACAAAATATATATTTGCAAAAAAGTGAACAGTTACTTGTAAAACTTAACCAATTACTGTTTCTTAGGCTAGACAAATAACAAAAAATTCATTATATTCACTTACACTCTTCTGTAACTGTAGCTTCTGTTAGGGATTTACAACTCGCACTTTGGACTGTGACATCATATTGTCTAATTATACTCACCCAAAATAGTTTAATCAATTCTCAACCAAAGGCTACACCCAAACAAACATTTAATACTTAATAGTCATTTTATCGAATAGTAGTTTCGGCATTTTTCAATTTAGGTAACATTTTCTACTGATGTGTAAAGCCATCATTCGTGTTTTACAATAAGTCACAGAAAGAACACAAATGTTACACCCTGGTGTCAACACCATTAGAAACTAACTCAAATATCGCAACAATAATGCTGCACACGACACGTGAGAAGATCAACAACACTAGTTGTATAAATTTGTTGTAAATATTTCTTAAACATCCAAACACAACTTCTTTTCAACTAAATTTCAAGTTCTCTCAGCATGAATTTATACGATTTCTGGTGCAATGTGTTCTACATTTATGATTTGAATATGGATTTACAAACGGATATCTCAACAACCAAGAAATTTTTACAGATAGCATCAAGATTCATTACAATCTCCTTCCACCTATCAGTATTCTTTTATTACTACATATACTACTTCCTAACATGCCCAGAAACTCCATATTCCGTTTTCACTAAAGCATTAGTAGGACTTATTGTGCCACCATATCTCTTACCTACATTTTTATGCGCTATCACACTGTGGTTGAATCAAACTAAAGTTAAAAGTCTGCTCAAACAACTTTGTAACCTCACAAGCACTAATGAAAGAATATTGCTGACCGAAGTCTTCCTACACTTTTCCCTTATTTCTTCACTTCTATTCATTCGTATTCTTATGATATCCGTCACTTACTTCAATACTGATGCCATGAAATCAATAGGCGTAATTCAATACTTTTACCAGAGGGCAATGACGCAACAAAAATATGAAGAAGAGAAAAACGTTTGGTTAATAATGTCGTTTTTGATTACTTTTCTGAAAGAGTTTGTACTACTTTTTACTGATGTGACTTATATATTTTTCTCTTGTATGTGCAAAGTTGTGTTGCTTTATACTGAGCAGTTGTGTACTGCCCAAATAAGAAGAACGAACCATATGAATACAAAGAATATCTTGAATTTAAGGAGGCATTTTAGGAGTGCAAAGAGATTAATGAATGAAATTTCAATAATTTTTTCACCAATTTTTGGGTTTTGTTTGTATTTTGAATGTATACAAACATGGCAACAGTTGTCTTTGATATATTACGCTAGACAATTGAGTATACCTTCCATTTTTTTGGTGAAGCGGGTTGTAATGTTGCATATTCTATTGACGAACGCCGTTGCTGTTAATAATAAGGTGGATGATTTTGTAACATATACTGATATACAGTCCAACTTGTCTATACTAGCCACGCAATAGCGACAGGAAAAATGGCCACTATACAGCGGATGGACAGTATAGTTGCATAATGGCTTGGGCCAGTATAAGCCCTAATGGATGGATGGTAATAGTTTTAATCAAAACTATAATTTAATCCTCCACACAAGTAAACAAAAGTACAAAATTCATTGTCAGCTTAATTTTCTCGGCCAAATAATTTGCTGGACTGAAAATTTACGGGAAGAATTGCTTTCAATGGCAATGAAGCGAGAGTATATTTTGTTATTTTCTGCTATAGGGTAGTGGCCATTATAGAATAGGCCACAGTTTGCCTAGTAATCCATACATATCCTATGTACCTGTGGCCAGGCGATAGTTTAACGTAGGCCAGTTTAGACAAGTTGGACTGTATAGGATATGTGTTTTCACCAACACAAAGTTTATTAGTTACGAAAACCACAAATAACAAAAAATTCATTATATTCACTTACACTCTTCTGTAACTGTAGCTTCTGTTAGGGATTTACAACTCGCACTTTGGACTGTGACATCATATTGTCTAATTATACTCACCCAAAATAGTTTAATCAATTCTCAACCAAAGGCTACACCCAAACAAACATTTAACATTTAACATTTATTGCAGGTAACTGAGATGAGGAAATGTTTCACCATAATTGCACCACAAGGAAATGAAATGTTAGATGTTATATGTGATGACTTATCTATCAAGGTGTTTGGGATAAATATTGATCCAGAGTTGGTTTTATCGGTATAAAATAAGGTAGTATGAATTTAGAATAGTTGTTTAATATATTTACTTGCAGTTTGTGTCTACGATTTTAATATTAACAGCATTACTACTAGCAATAATATACTTTTTTAAAGATATTTCTACTATTTAATTATATAAATTTACAATTGTAATTTATCAAAAAAAGGAAATCTAAAAAAGTGTTCAAAATGTAGTAACTATAGACTGACATTTCAAAAAAAAAATTGGCCAAAATTTACAGAAAACCCTTGTTGTATTTAAACCATTTCTATATTTTGCAGTGAAAATGAATTTCTTTTCACTCTATCATTGCTGACAAAGATACCAACACACCCATTGAATACTTAAACAGTAAATCCCCTGATACGTAAACGAGTAGTGAAAATCTACAACAATTTTGGATGTGCTGTAACAATTACTGGAAATATACAACAATATCTTCACCGCATTATCGTAATTCTGTGTTTTATTCTAAGTATAGTAATGATCCAAGATCGAATTTCCTACTTTTATCGATATCCTACACGAAATATTATCGAACTAGAGCATAAAACTCACGTGACTTTTCTTTCTTGTATCATATGTGGAGAAACGCCTGACATTCTTAACGCATATCAAACAATTCTTGAACAGAACCTTACGAATGCAAAGTGTGTGTGCCAAGTTGAGGTCTTAGATGTGCTGAGAGATAAACAATTTTCAATGGAAGACGTGTGGAAAAAGACAGTACTGGAAACGAGAGAGTTTGTAGATTTAGAACCTAGTTTCGTAAGTCTATGTAAACGATATAGATAAGTATTTAGAGAAAACAAATTATTATTCTAGATTGAATTGGGGCTGGTACTCTCGCAAACGTCTGTAGTACCAACTCCTTATGGAAACTGCAACTATTTCAGATTTTGTAAGTTTAATTTCTGTATGTGCAAATTACGATCTTACTAAAAGTTTATGCAGTTCCAGCAGAATACAAAGGATTTATGACCATGTTCATGACCACTGTAATGGGAAAATAGCAATGCAACATTGGGTTTAAAGTATTGATTGGCATTATAATTACTAGCCAAATGTAGAAAACAATTTTGCACAGATTTTGACGAGTTTACTGAATTCACTGAATTCAATGCTAAAGCCAGTGAAACAAGTGACGTCCAAACGAATACTGTATGTAACAACTACTTATTGTTAATATAATTTTTGTTGTTATATATTAATTATAACTTATTAAAACCCAAATCATTTATGATGAAAAGGAGAGTAAGTATAGTGTTAACATACAATTAATGTACCGTAATTTTTCTTAAATTCGCTACGACGTAGATTTTCTCATTGGCTGTTCCACTTACTGTTTAAACTCCCTAGCCCTGACTGCTCTTTTCTTTAGTAGAAATACTAGATATAAATAAAAATTTGAAAATTTAAGATTCACAGAAGAAGTACACCTATGAATCCATGCGTGGGAAGAAAACAGTTCAAAGAATGTCGAGACAAGTGTTTTATTGAAAAAAACTCAAGAGAAAAAGTTGTGTAGGAAAGTAATTTAACTGCAATGCTTTTAAATTCAATTTGATTAAAGATTTTCGTCTGTACAGATTGCCTTTTTTGCCTAATCTAACTTCAACACTGGATTCTTGTTCTTCTTATTCAATAGTGAAACAAAATATCGAAGAATACACATCCGTTGTCAATAATCTGAAAAAGACCTGTCAATGCACGCGTCCATGCAAACAAAACATTTTTAATACAAATACATTAACGAGTGAAAATAAGAGTTCAGAAGTCAATTTCTTATGATTTGCCATGACTAGCAACATCATCGAAAAAATTAAAGAAGTAGAAATGTATTCGGTAATCGCCCTTTTATGTGATATCGCCAACTGCTTTGGCCTGGCTCTTGGATTGTCCTTATTGCAAATTATCGGACATTTTCGCTTACTCGTTTCATATTTATACTCATTATCAATGAATCGATTCAAATAAGTGTAAGTCTAACTAAAAACATTTTCAATATCACAATTACCTAACTCTTTGACAATTATGAAATAATGCAAAATTATGGTACATCTATTCCTAAATGTTTGATGTTAGTTTAAGTATAAAAGACACGATAGGGAGTTTGCACAATCCTATTGATATGCACAAAACTTTGCCTTACGGTTTCATTTATAATTCAAGACAATTTTCCTAAGTACGAAACATTTCAACTTATTTCAACGGATTACTGATTTCTAATTAATCAGAGATTCTATATTACTCTTGGAATATATTTCTATATACTCTTTCTATATATGTACTATATTACTCTTGGAATTTATTCTGTTTCTATATAGTAGTTCAAAATAAACATCTTAAAACATTATGTAATTTTTATAAGGCAATGAATTTCATTATAGCTTACAACTTTGGTCGTTAGAAACAAATAGAATGAATGAATAATAAAAATGTGCGTAATACAAGAAAAATCCAATATTAACGTACACATTTTTGGAAAGAGGTTTTCATTGTAGATCCAAAGAGAATTACAGGTACGTATGCTTGCTAGACGCAAATAGAAGAATGATCGAAAAGTTTCATTTTACAAAACACAAATTAATGGATAGACGTCCGGAGAGACAATCAACATGCATTTCAGTACAGTATTTCAAAAAGGATACACAATACTACCACTGGAATATCAAGATATATGTTCACTAAGAAATTTTATTTGCCCGCACGATGCATTTGGTGTATTATCATGTCTATTAACGTGTGGTTACCAATTACAGAATAGAATTTTCTATTACACATCAAGTCCAACATCAAATGATGTCAAATTGACAACTATTCCTCGCTCAATATACCAACTATTAAGATATGTTCGCCGGCTAACGATTATGTTACATCTCACTTAATGGGATGGAAGGGAGATCTACTTAATATGTTATTCCAAATAGCAGGAGTGCTTCGGGATGACAATGTTAACTACAACAAAATCTGGACGTATGAACGTGACTCGCTGGTTTGGACCAGAAACAGAAATAGAATGGTAAGAAATGATTCGCTTTTACAGTGAAATAATGGCCACTATTTTCCTTTAGGATTTTAATGTAACTACAGATATAACTTTGATTGGACATTGCGCTAGTTTTCATTACAAAGGTTTGTTCTAATAACAGATCTTGTATAATATCTTATGAAAATAAATAATTACAGGAGATCTAACTAATTCTGAAAAACAATTTAAATTTCCGTTGGCAAAAATATTTTTAAATCATTCAATTTTAGTAAGTTAGTACTTTCAATCAACTTTCGTTACGCCCTAATATGCAATTTTTTTACAGGTTGTTGCAAGTGACAAAACCGATTACGATATTGCTCCACCAAAAGCTACAATTGTAGTTGCGTACAAACATATTATTAGTAGTCCTTTGAATCCCTGCCAACCAATTGAATTCAATGTGAAATGTTGGCAAAGCTGTTACCACCAAAGTCTTAAACGAAACCTGACATACAAGCAGGTCTTTAAATCACCTTAAATAATTTCTTAAAACATCTAAGGCATTCATCTTTTTAAATAAATGCCAAATTCGTATATAAACCAATAGATTTAAAATAGGTTCAAGCAAAAATTAATTACCTTGCGCATTCTGAAGTTCGAACTCGGTTACTTGACTAGCAATTTTCTTTTGGTGTAGGAGTCAACAAGCTTCTGGTATTATGTGAAAACTGGCAACGTGGTTTTCTTTTGGTGTAGGAGTCAACAAGCCTCTGGTATTATGTAAAAACTGGCAACGTGGTTGCGCCCACGCGACAAAACTCGTATGATATAATCATACTATGTGCGATTGCCTGTTTAAACATTAACCTTTAGCTGTGACATTTAGCTGTTGTCTATTTACGGTGAAGCCTTCTGTGGTGTTATGATGGGATTTATTTTACATCTTGCCTATTAATAAAAAAAAAATTAATAATCTATGTAATACCCAGACCATAATACTTTGGATACAACTACTTAATGTAATTTTATGACAATTTTCTGTGAAGCAAAAACAGAGAAAATGTTTCGTCTTGGACTTAGGATAATCCATGGTGTTATGATGTTAATTATTTTCCTTCTTGCCTAGGAATAATAAAAAAAATTATTAATCTATGTGTAATATAAAAATACACAGACCATAGCAGTTTGTAAAAAGCAAATAAAACAGAGGAAATGTTTTCGTCTTTAATTTTCCAGTAGGTTTATTTACGGTGAAACCTTCTATGGTGTTGTTAAAAATTATTAATCTATGTATAATATAAAAATACCCAAACCAACACACTTTGGGTACAACTGTTAAACGTAATTTTATTATAATTTTCCGTAAAAGCAAATAAAATAAGAGAAAATGTTTAGTCTTTAATTACCCGGCAGGTTTATTTTACATCGTTTCAGCGATTTTGGATAACTCCTGAGAAAACTAAACTAAACGTCCGTTTCTATTTTACAACATTCCAAACTACTGGAGTAGTAGACTTAGGATTAATTTATCTTACCGATTGATTCTGACGAGACACGCGTATGAAAAGTGGGAAGCATCGGGAGTTTCAGGCCTAACTGAATGACGAGATGACGCACAACTGCGCTGAAACAGAAAATGTTCAATGATTATTTTCACTATAATGCTACACGTTACCAGTTTGAATGGCCATCATTACCATTTTAACCTTGTCCTGAAGTCGTAAAAATGGAACTAAGTTCGGCGGGACGATCGGTTGGATTTTCTGCCCGCCGCCATCATTGAGATTACATCATAACCGCGTGAAAATTGTTTCCACTAAGCAGTGAGTTATCCGGATCATTTTAAAATCACCGTTATAGTTTTTTTTTAAACAAAAAAACATAAATTAATATAAATAAAAACCTAAACCTACGAATATTTCATGTAAATAGCAAATAAAACATTTCATATTCTCTTACTAGATGTCGCCAAACATCAATAGCTTGATTCAGTACCAGTACGGTGCTCGAGAACAGCCAGTGTTGAATTTTAGAAATTACCTAAATAAAAAATATAGATTAGATACAAAATTAATGCATCTGCAAAAATTATTTATAAACTTGATGATAATGATAAAATCAATTTATTTTCTAATTTATTGAGGGAACAAGCCCTAAACTAATAAATTACAAAGTCAAAACACCTCTCAATACTGACACGCATTACAAAATGTATCTCCATGTTAAAAAACTGGACCGTACAAACTCTATCTCGTTCCCCCAAATTCTAAGACAGTGCAGACAAAGAACTTGATCTCATATTTGGCCCACTAATTGCGTTTGTAATATTTTCTTGGGCTTTAAGAGCATTTTTTTATCGTATGATGTGATTTAATGTTTCTTACATTACATGGGTAAGGCCTACTACTTTTACATGTATCAGTTTTTATTGCTACATAAGATTTTGTAAACTGATCTTGTTACAATGTAAGTCTAAGAGAAAATTCTTTTTAGAGAATTATAAATTTTGATTTATGTTTAGGCAGAAAACGTCAAGGAATACTTCAGATTTGCATTATCAAAATGGAATAATACATTGGCAGTGGTAAATGAGCTTTGATTGGTTTTACTATTTCTTACTGATTGTTATTTGCATTATCACTGGAATAAACCAGAACAGGTTACCGCAAATGGTTTTTTGCCGTGCAACGGTCTTTAATCGTTACAGTAAGTGTAGATAACTATCAATAACGACTTGTTATGTAAGCAACTTGCAAATGAAAAATCGATAAAGGAGTAAAAGCAATTTCCATCATTTGTTAACACAGCAACATGGTCAACAACTTTTATGATGTCAGATAAAATCAATATTCCAGCAAGTTTATAACAAACATGTTTATCCAAAGCAGGTTTCATTAGGTGGCAAACATTTCAACATGTTTCAAACAAGAGAAAATTATTTCTTCTTCTTAGCCCTTAGTTTTTACGGATTCA
>JAQGAS010001688.1:0-16347 GCA_034686365.1 Pachymerium ferrugineum
CACCTGGCAGTACCGATGCGCCACCATTGTTAGAACTGCGGCCATTATTAGAACTACCGAAGCGACTTCGCCCCATTTTGTCATTATGGTTGCAATAATAAAGTGAAGCGTCCATTTTATCGCATGTAACAAAAGGGAGAGCGCTTTTTTGTTGTACGAAGAGCCCTTCCCCCTAAGCTTACAGTTTTTCTGAGTTTGTCTCTATCTGGTTTGCGAAGTGTGCTTTGTGTCTGTCTGAGTTACACTTTTTCTACTTTATTGATTTATGCTTACGTAATATAATTTTCCTTGTTGCTTACATTTTTTTAGTCTCTCATCATGCAATTGATTCACATCTTAACCGCATCCCTCTGCGTCATACTGGTCACATCAATCGACACCGAACTAGACCGTGAAAAACGTCAAGCAGCACCAGTCGCAATCCCAGCAGCAGCCGGTGTCGCAGCGCTGGCATTTTGGTCTTTAGTTACATTACGTTTAATGGCCGCTGCTGCAAGAATGAATGAAATTACAACACCAGCACCATTCCTTCTACCTCAATTCCAACAACAACAACAACAACAACATCATCTTCAACAACAACAACAACAACATCCTGGACTTATCAGAATAAACCTAAATCTTCACGCACCTACAACAACTACGACTCAACGTTCTGGTTACTTCAACCCTCATGTGAAGAGGCGCGACACTGGCGCACAACCGCAATTGGATGTTGATAAAATGTTGGAATTGATTAGGAAATTGGACAAAGCTAACTGCATTCCCAAATTGGTTTGCCAGTTGCACACGCCAACTGCATCTACGGTTGGACTTTTTGAAAAGTCTATCATTAAATTCGTTTCGTACGTAGAATAATTTGTTTTAAGTTTTACGTTTGTAAAAAAATCTTTTTATGCTTTGCAGGGATTACAATGGCCCAGGAATGCAAAAAGGATCTGCAGGTGAAATTTTGAAGGCGGCCGCTCTTCTTGGAAAATCAGCTAAATCTGAGAAGAAATGTCAAGACGCTTTCCCACATTGCCCAATCAGTTCTGCACAAATGGCCGAAGTTTTACGCTCAACCAAAGTTTAAGATGAAGTTTTTTTTTTTAAATAAATCATTTTGGCATTTTTTTTCAAAATTATCATACATTTATGCATGCATACATGCATACATGCATACATGCATACATGCATACATGCATACATGCATACATGCATACATGACAATCATTTTTCATTAATTTTCTTTAAAAAAAGTTTTTTTTTTGTATTAATTGTATGTTCTTTGTCTCTTTAAAAAAAAGTGAAATTTTTTTCATTTTCAATTTACGAATATATCAAAGATGGCGGTTTTTACATTATTTTCCCACCAAAATTGATTAATTTTTTAAAATTCAAAATTGTTTAATGGTTCGGTATTTTATCACTAGAGGACATCATTATCATACCATCATATTTTTTTGATTATGAAAATTATCAAGCTCAATTTTTGTTTCTTTATTTTTTAATTTAAAAAATTTTTCATTTATCTTTCATGTAATCATGTCCAGATCAGTGAATAAAAAAATAATAAAAAAACCAAAACTAATAAATAAAATGTTGTTACACTTTCTGAGACACACTGTAACAGTTTTGCATAGTTCACTAACCTTATTTGCACAGAAATGCAAAAAGTAGGAAGAAATAAAAAAAGTAAATGTCATGGGTGTGGTGAGAGCGAACCCAAGTGGCAAATTCAACAAGCAAACTCCAACCCAAGTTGACACAAAATAGACATTTGGAATTTCCCAGTTCCCAAGAAATTCACACACCTTAAGAAATCACCCAAATCTTTCTAGGTTGTTCAGAAACAATTTTTTTTTTCCCATATGACATTAAAAATGAATTTCCATTTATTCATGAATTGTATTCAATTGGCATCATTAAGAAATTCATCAGCCCGGATGAGAAGCATCTTCAGGGACAATTAGTAGTCATCAAGGTCTGTAGGAAAAAGGGTTAAGGTGAAGGAGGAGAGTCAAGGAAATATATGGGACAGGCAGGTGTGTATTGTGAACTATATTTGCATAAAAGGATTGGAATTCAACATTTTTTTTTTTTGTTGGATGGAGTACAATGAAGATGGTTAATTTAAAAGTTCAAGGTACAGAAAAGAAGTGCAAATTACATTTTGATGGTTGGATCAAGTTGGGGAATTTTGTTGTTGGGAAATGTCTGGGTTAAAGTAGGTGGAAGAGATTATTGAATAATTTAGAACGAAAAATTTAAACTATTACAATAAAAACAACGTTAGGAGTTGTAAGGCTGTAACTTGATAAATTGAAAGTAGACTGTAAAAAATAATGATGTAATAGAATGTAATATAGAAACTTCTTTGCAGGATGTATTGGTGATTAGAGATTGGTAATGCACAATATAAATCCAAATAAAAGATGTTGGAAGTGACTACTGTGTGACTTAAAGGGACACTCAACCCCTGAGACAAGTTGGGTTTAAATAAAAGATTGCAATCGTCTAATTACGTATGCAATACTTAAATTTCTTAATTTTGAACCGTAATTTGGTTTAAAAGGAAAATATTCTATCACGTGATCTAAACCAACCAATGGGATCAATCTTTGTGGACTGGCTGGTCCACAACAATTGATCCTATTGGTTGGTTTACATCACGTGATGGAATGTTTTCATTTTAAACTAAATTACGGTTTAAAATTAAGAAATTTAAGTAATGCATACTAGTTTAGACCATTTCAATCTTTTATTTAAACCCAACTTGTCTTAGGGGTTGAGTGTCCCTTTAAGTGGTTAAAAGTGGTTTAACTGAATGTTAATAGTAAGACCTTCGTCTCTATTTTCAATGTAGGGAATGGAAAGAAATTGAGAAAACTGGAGAAAATAAACTGCAGTGAGGCAATGTCGCTTCGGCAGTTCTAATAATGGCCGTAGTGTTCTAATAATGGTGGCGCGTCGGTACTGCCAGGCCAGTTGCAACTGGTAGTACCGACGCGCCACCATTATTAGAACTGCGGCCATTATTAGAACTGAAGCCAAATCGCCACATTGTAATAAAATGTAGACAACTGCACAAAAATCAGCATATAAAGTTTTAAAAAATGCAGTAAACATGTTTTCTCTAAGTTTGACATGCTTTAATGTCTACACAATCTCTGATTATTTTCTAGCCATTAATTACAAATGGGAAAAGTCTTAACTATTTACATTCACAAAGAGAAACCAAATCTTTATTCATCATAGACATAACATTTTAAAATTATATAACATCTACAAAAAAAAAACCAACCAACCAAAACCAAAACCAAAATTTCAAACATAACACACCACAACTAAAACCATTTTCGCTCATCTTCATCTATTAAAACACTTCAACATTACCCCCAACAGTGACAACAACCACTTCACACTTACTCAGCAATAAACACTTGACACGAGTTGGGTGAGTGGTCCTTGCATTCACCTCAACAGCATTCACAACATCGTGCTATAAATGACACAGTGCCTCACTTTCAACACATGCCACGAGACAATTTGGATGCACGAGTCAAAAAAGTCGAACGTTGAACCCAACACCCACAATACAAACTCCATTTTATAATAACACAAGAAAAGAAATACTTCAAATACCCAAACATACAAACGGAAGTAGATCCTGAATATTTATACAAACTCCACGTACCATGGTTGCATAGGCAAGGAGATTTACCTCTCCACTTGACCCACATCCGTCTACGGGAGGGTGAGATGTGACTTTCAGTGAATTTCAGTCATGACGTCACAGACAGCTATTTAAATGATGGATAGTGGCCCGCGAGATGCCATTGTACAACTTGTCAGTGGAATTGAGAACAACAACAAGATTTATTCAAGGTAAAATAATTAATTTACAATCATTCAAACGTTCCTAAATCTTCTTTTTTCCACCCAGATGCGTGTTTTGCCATTATTAACAGCAACATTTGCACTATTAGCAATTTGTGGTGTTCAATCTTTAGGTTTGGGCACTGCAGGCATAGGTGGTGCAGGTGCTTTTTTAGGTTATGGAGTTATTAAGTTGATTAAATTGAAGTTAGCGGCTTTGGTTGTTGCTAGTTTGCTTAAGAAGTTTCAGGGTAGTAAACCATCGTTTGGAGGTGGGGGTGATATGTACCCACCCCCACCTTATTATGGTGGTGGTGGTGGTAGTGGTGGTGGTGGTGGAGGAGGGGTTTATCCTCCTCCCCCTACTTATGGGTGCTGTTCTGGTAATGGTGGTGGTGGTGGTGCTTATTATCGCAGAAAAAGAAGTTCAGTAGATCCTGCATTAAATGCTGGTTTGAAACACATGTATGATACGTTGGCTATTAATGATGAGTCCATGTGCATACCGCGTGTCGTATGCGAGGTTAACATCGCTCAAGCTCGGAAGAAGTTCGCTTCACCTTTGGAGAATGAGTTACTTAACCTGTTCCGGTAACAATTTATTTCAATTTATAATTCTTAAGTTTTTGTTTGTTCTTCGGCTTTTTGTTCACCGGTATCCCTTACAAGTGTTAAAGGGGGGCTCTCATTAAAAATATTAATATTGGGGGTGAAAGATGGTATAAAGTACTACCTTTTCTTCCATTGCACCTACATCCGTTAGAGCTTCCATTTTTTACAATTTAATCCCAAAGTTACGAGTCTGAATTTCGGGTTTTAACAATTCCCAAATCTGAGCATGACGTGTTATGCGACGCTTTAACAAAGTATTGTTATAGTTGGGGCAACTATCGGCGGCTCAAACCGTCGCATAACACGTCATCACCAAATCAGGGAATTGCTAAAACACGAAATTCAGACTTGTAACTTTAAGATTAAATTGTAAAATATGAAAGCTCTCACGGATGTAGGTGCAATGGAAGAAAAGGTAGTACATTATACCATCTTTCACCCCCAATATTAATATTGTTAATGAGAACGCCCCTTTAATATTTGTATGATGATCATATGATCACAAAATTCCACTTTCTGATCAACTTGTGAACAAATGACTAAAATATGATCAATTGATCGCTTTTTGAATCAAAAAATGTAGTTGATCAATGCAGGGATTTGTAATGACTAAAAGTGATCACAATATGATGAAATGACTTACTTATGACTACATTATTGCTTCGTTATGATCAAACTTTTTTGTAAGGGAATAGATTAGTTGTAGTGCAGTATTGGGTATGTAATACTCAATGATAAACTGCATTTGTTTCCCCACTTGAAATCTTTTTTTTTCAAGTTGCTGCTGTGTTTGCATTGAATGGACTTCATTCCTTGCTGACAAAAAAAAAAACAATCTTTTTTCCTATCATTTTAAATATTGATATTTTAACTTGCACAAAGCTTGCCATTCAATTTCAGAAACACAAAACTTTAGTGTTACAATTTGTTTTTTTTTTTCCTCTCGGTTGAATCACTTTATTTAACTTCAAAACTTCAATTGTCGTTTGTCCACTGGAAATAATGTCTGTAGTTGCAGGTGCGTTTAAAACTGTTTTCCCTTTTTCTATTGCAGTTATTACGTACCAAAGTTTTCATCACGGACTCCATCATATAATTACGCCAAGGCCATTAAGAAGGCTTTCCAGCAGAAGGAAGTGAAGGAGTGCATTAATGTTTTCACTTCCTGCAGAATTCCTTCAGTTAATCTGCTTCAATTGATTGGACGACTTGCGCAGAGTGAAAGATCTTCTTTGCCATTATCTTCATAGATTTCATAGTGTGTGATAGTTATTTTAATAAATTTTAATATTTTTTACTACACTCTTTATTTCCTATATGTTGCACATTAGATTTGTCAATGTATGTTATCAAATGTCATAATGCTGAAGTACAAACGTGGAGAATTTTTAAATGTATAACCATATCATTTTTAAAACTGTCAAAAATAAACTATTGTATTTTTAAACTTTTGAAAGATTTATTTATGAAAGGTACGAGTGAGGTTTTAATTATGAACACCAGGCGGCACTTTTTAGTTATTCAACTAGGCGAAACAATGACCCCAGGTTTTTCCACGAAATTTTAAGTGAAAGAGTTTAAGGGTCAAACCTTATCATTATTATTCTTATTCTTGTGGAAAACTGTGAGAAACGTCAACTCAAACTGATCCCAAAAACTGACACAAAAGACTGTGATTATGAGAATAAATCAAAATGTGTGCAGAATTTTCTACAACAAGTGCAGTTTGATTTGAAGACAGCGGGTGAATCTTTCTTAAACATAATTAATGAACGCGTAGCTTGCAGAAGCTAATTTCAATAAATCAGGCAATTACCTCTTATAAATTATAATTATAGTGTCTAATGATTCAAAATTAAGCTCTTGACCATCTATACGCCTTTAATTAGCTCAAAGTATAAATCTAATCCGACGGGTCCCACAAATGACATCTTTTAACATAGAAATTACTAGATCTTTGGCGCGCCACCATTGTTAGAACTGCGGCCATTATTAGAACTACCGAAGCGACCTTCACCCCATTGCAACATAATAACAAGACTGAAGCTACGACCTACCAAATTTGCAGCACTTTTTGCCAATAACTCGAAAATTGTGAGGTTTAAAAATCCAAAGGGGATTTTTGGAATTTTGTAAAACAAATTGATCAACGGTTTTTGCTTATAACTTAAAAATTCTCAACCCAAAATGGATTTTTCGGATTTTTGTAAAACACACTCATTTTAAAATAAATCAAATTGTGCATAATTTTCGACGAGTGCAGTAGTGTAACTACCACTATTAAATAAATAAAATATTTTTTACTTACGGTTTTGAAGTCATCTTCAATGAACATAACACGGGAGTTGACATTTGAATTACAGTCAATGTTTTCACTTTTGTTGGTGGTTCGTTCAAAACATTTTCCTTACAGATGCAGTCTAGAAGACTGTAGACATTTACACAACTGGGGCAGTGACTATGTGGTCCTCGTTTGGTTAGTTTGCTAGAAAGTTAATGTAATTAGTCAAAAATATAAAACAGAATGAATCAAAACTTAAATTTATAAGTATTGTAATTTTTTTTTTTCAATTTCTGTATGCAATACACATTTTCAAACATTGTGGGTTGTATATTTGTTTAACTAAAGTAGGTTTATTGAATTGGTGTACAATGTAGGTGACAAAAGATGAACTTAGCCTTAAAAAATCCTTTAGGTACATAATGTAAATTTTTACTTTCATTCTTTCCTGGAAAGTACTACGAAAGTTATTCTTCAGTCAAAAGGTTTGGTGAAGATAAACATTTAATTTAAAAGTGAAAAAGTGATGTATTTCTTAGAGATTTAAAGTCAACGGACACATTTTCAAACGCGGAACAATTTTACTTGCACAATCTTTGGCGCTAAAATCGTTTAAAATTATTAATAACCTTAAATTAAATTGTTTTTCAAACACCAATACACTGATTTAACTCGAAGAAGGGCTAAGTGGGTCATTCATATTGTAACAATTTTACGACACCTTAAGGGAAAAAATAAATATCTGCTTTCTAACCTGATTATACACACTTTCGCCATCACGGTGGGGGAAAATGTTTCACGTGACATTTGAAACCACTATAAAAACGGTTGTCACCAATCCCCAACAGAGCTAGTCCGTTTGCTAAGATGAATATTCGAAGATCCATCTGCTACGTTTTGATATTTCTTGCTTTTCTCGCCTTTCAAGTGGATGAAACCGACGGAATTTTTATCATCAAAGCCGCCATCATTGCAAAAGGTAACGATGATGTCATATAAATAACGCATAAACAAAAACAAAACCACATTTTTTTTACACTTTATTAATTTTATATTATTTTTATAGCGATAATAGCAGCTAAAATTATCAAAGGTCTCGCAGTTGCAAATTGGTTTAGTCGAGGAGGTGGAGGGTTCGGCGGGTTCGGCGGGGCAGGTGGTTCCGGTGGTACCGGAACCGGTGGATTTTTCTTTGGCAAACGAAGACGCGATGTCGAAACGGATCGTAAAAATATAACTAATGAAGATATAGAACAACTGTTTTCGATCGTAGCTAATATCGATGAAGAGTTGTGTATGGCGAGAATTATTTGTGACATTCATGCGAATAAAGAAAAGAAACAGTTTGGAGAATTGGGCGAAGGAATTCAAAAAATTTTTAAGTATGGGTTTTAATAACTTACACCTCGAACTTTTTTGTAAAATTTTTTTCCATTTCATTTTAAATACAGAAATTACAACATGACTGCAGCACGAGTAAACAGTCCTGTACTTAGATATAAACAAGCAGCAATATTGGGTTCAGTTAGCGACGAACGAGTGTGTGATGAAGTGTATAGTATTTGTAGGTTGGGCCGTGATCAGATTGATCGAGTAGTAAATACAGCTAATAATGTTAGTTGGTAAAATTTTAAATTATGACATAAAATATTCAGGAAACCTGTAAATAAACGGAAATGAGTTTGTATTGACAGAATAAAATTTTCTCATGTTTAAACTGGTGCTTCTTTGCAAGTGCCGTAGCGATCGCCATCTTGTGAGCATTAGCGTGAACTAAAATACAAAACATACATTGAATTTTGATTAAAAAACAAAATATGCAAATGAAGTTCAAACTATACTCAGTGTGGTTTACTTGCAACATTTTCTTCCTTTTTTCTTGTTACTTATTGTACAGATTGAAAATTCCCGATAACGATCGCCCTCTGATGTCCGCTTTCCAAACTAATTGCAATTTTTTAAATCCGTTGTCTGTAGAATAATCAGATTTTTACGGTCGATATAACAAGACCCTGTGAACTGAATCCAATTTTTTTTTGAGTTGTAAAATCTAAATTTAAAATCTAAAGTAGAAACCCCAAATTACAATTCAAAACACACAAATCCATTTTCACATCGAAAAAGCGACCAAAAAAAATTCTTTCGTAAACTATCAAATAAAAATTTATAATAATTTTCTAAAAAAATCGCAAACGCGTCATCAAACTGTTACGCTTCAAAATTATCACCCACTTGCAGAAAAGTGAGGGTCTGAGAAAGCAAGAAACTGACCTTTTGACCCGCTGCCAGGAGAGAAAAGTTACAGCAAGGTACATCAATTAATTGACGACATTGCGAAATAAGAAAAAAAAAATTCATCACAAAAAAAAAAATTCATTAAAAAACTTTCATTAACCAAACACAACTTTCAAATTTCACAAGAAATGACGTCACAACAAAAAAAAAAGAAACAAATCCAAGAACCATTCATATTTCTCCCAGGCATGACAGGGGGTATGAAAAAGAAGTCAAACAGAAGATCCAACACATTGTCAGCCGCTTCATTTGACGTGACCTCGTGACGTCACCATCGGAATTTCTTGTACCTGAAGCCGGGAGGGCCGGCCATTGACCTCAACGCACTTATAAATAGATGTAGTAAAGTGAGTCGTGTATCAATAGTAGCGTTCACTGTTCAACGTTTTAAACGTTTTTCTTTTCATTTTGGACTGACCTTTAATCCCACCTTCACATTGACCTCTTTATCCGGCATCCCGCTCCGGCACGCGGGATTATTTCTTAAAGGTAAGAAAAATATCTTGGAAAATTTAAATGATTTCTTTCTTAAAAACACGAATTTTCTCTCTCAAGATGCCTCATGGGAAAGAGGATTAAAGGGAGAGGGAAGATCCGCATTCTGACCTTTTTGTAAAGACACACTGGAATTATGGGAAAGGAAAGAAATTTTTTTACTGTATCAAATCATTTTTGAATTTTTTGAAGAGAAACAGAAAAAATTTTCTCTCATTGCAGATGGCTTCATCGTTGAAACTCATCTTTTCATTAACAATTTGTATCATCACACTACAAACATCGGTAGCCAGTATCAAATCAGCGCGGGGTTTGCGTCTCCAAAACCCGGCGAAAGTGAAGGACTCGTTCGTCAGTCGTTATTTACCGTTTCCAGTGATCCAAGCGACCACTCCTAATTCGCTTAACACGAGCGTGTCGTTCACGGTGCCGCTATTTAGTTTAAGTACCGACGCTAAAGCATTTGATTTGACAGCGCTGGGAATTCCGAAAGGAAGCAGTAATTTACTAGTCGTTTTGGCTGTTTCAACTGTCGTCATCGGTTTGGCCGTGATTTTTTTGCCGCCGTTATTGGGTGTGTTAAGTGCAATTCTCGAGCAACATAATCAAGCGGCTGCAGCTGCTGGACGTTCGATGGACGGTTTGTCGTCGTTTATGACTAACGGCTTGTCCGATCTTTTGTACACAATGGCGGATAATCCGTTGAATGGGTTTCCGGGTCTTGATCCTAATGAATGTGTTAAGAGATGTATATGCGAAGCTCATAATGATCCTAGTAGATATGGATGGTTGGCTTTTCCATTTCAACTCTTCTTTCCGTGAGTATTTGTTTTAATTTGAGTCCAAAAAATTAATTTTAAATTTATAAAACACTAAAAACTTTTAGAAAACCATAAAAATATTGTAACATGTAAATACGAGGTCGAGTAAAAGTAATGAACTTTGAAATCCATAAGAACAATTAAAATTATTAAAATAAACAAGAAAGTTATGACTTCAGTGGCTAGTGATAACTCTTTTTATTGTTTTGTTTTCAGACCTTACAGTGGCAACCAAAGAGACGATGACCCATCCAAACTTTCAAAATATCAACTGGCGGCTCGTTATGGGAAATCAGACAATGCTAATTGTGGGCTTCAATATCGAGGATGTATGTTTAATCCTTTAAGTATTATACAGAAAATAATAGGTTGGTTCGTCGGCAAAAAAAGAAAATGATTTTTAATTACAAAAAAAAAAAAAAAAAAAATTAAAGGGCATTTCAAAACTTGTTGACTGTTGAGATTAAAAGGGCATAAAAACAAGATTGCATCATTCAATTTTTTGTTACTTCTTTTATTCTACTTTTTTTTATAATTGATTTTGAATGGATTTTTTTTTTAAGTGAATGTTTTGTGGATTAAGTCTGTGTATAATTAATCTGGTTATTTTTGTGTATAAAATTATTTTATTTTGTACAAATTGGATTTTGAATACATTTTTGTACATTTAACTAGGAATTTCACTCAATTGAAAATCAAAGACTTTTTTTGTTATCATTTTATTGGCTGAATTAAATATTGTAACTATTTGAGTTACCATCTACCTAAATCTAATTATTGTATTCTTTTTTCATATCTTGTAGATTAATTATGGAAACTTGAAGTAAATAAAAAAAAAAAAACTTGTCAGATTACAGAACTCGAATTTCCAGTTTCCTTCATGCAATACGCGGAGTCACATCTTTAATATAATAAAAACCGTTTTTCATCATTTCTACTACACGTTAAAATCATTCAGACAAAACCTGCTCAATAAGATTACTTTACGATATTTAAAATCCTAGGAGTGATTAGATTTTGAAATATTTTAAATTGTATTGCACTCCTTAATTTTCAGTAGTCATGATTGAAGTTTCTAGTTTTTTACCCAGTAAAATTGCTAAAATCTGTCTTCAGTTTGATTGAAGGCAACTGTTGGGGAGCAGAGGAAGTTGATATTTGCTCATTAGAAGCGGTTGTATTCGATCTAGTTGGTTGTGGGTTTTGGCTATTTCGAATAGCTGCTTCGAGTTTCGTGCGTAAATCGGGGGATCGTGACATAATAGTACGAAATTCCTGCGGGTGTTGGGGACCTATCTTCATTAAGCAGTGTAATGCGTGGTTGTGTAGTGTTCGATTGGTCGAGTTGGACTCGTTTGGGACGAGGAATCGGATTAGTAGTGGAATGACCAGTGTGAGAAGATGAATTCCTGGAAAGAAAGTAACAAGTGAAATAATATGCCCGATTAAAAAGTCAAAATCGACATCGGAATTTTAAAGTTGGGATGCTACGGTTTGCATCGTTAAGTTATTGAGAGTTTTAGCGTCAAAGACGACGTCTCAAAATGGCGCCAATCGAAGTTGTCGCTTCAATGTTTCTCCAAGCAATATCTTCCCACTCCTAAAATGGATTCTCAAACGATTCCTTAAATGCAATTATTTTGAATGTTGATGACCAAAATGTGATAATCGTTGTCCATTAGGTTTCTGTAAAATATTATTCTTGTTGTGTGTTGTTGCTGGGATGGTCTCCTTACGCCGTCTAAAAAGTATGGGGACGTGACTCGGAAATCAATGGATCACCTTGTGCTGCCTGAATCGAATGTACAGTTACCCAAACGTCGTTGTGAGAGCAGACAAATAGCAATAATTTCCGCGAAAAACGTAAGATATTTCAAATTCTTTCCAAGTTACTGCAGTTATTACATTCTAATTGGTTGTGCATCGGAGTTAGTACTGGTGTTAATGTGAACTATTGTGGCAGTAATAAAACAAGTACAAACAGACTGCAGTGTGTTTACTGTTTATGTAAAATTCCTTGAAAATTCCTTGAAAATTCCTTGAAGTGGGAACCGATGAAATGAGTAACTGAACGAAAACACAACCAATAGCACAAGAGTTTAAAAAAAAAACCAATCGGCATTGCACTTTGAGACTAAAATAAGCTCAACCAATCAATTGTTGGTTAGTTTGCGCTGTGATTCGTTCTTTAATGTCTCTTAACTGGCTGCTATTGGTTGGATTATTATTCTGTATTTTGAGTTTAGAGTTAGACCCTTTCAAAGTCGACTCCAAACACTTAATTATTCTTTGGTGTATTAACAGATTTTAAACAAAATAAACAAAAAAAAGGCTTACTGTGATTAGGTTCCGCTACTGAAATGAGTGTCTCTACTGCTTGAAGACATTCCAAAGTGATAGTTACGTGTTGTTCGTCAGCTGTTTGCAAAGCCTCATTCGAGACTAAATACTCGATGATTCGAGGCGCTAAAGCGTGTATATAGGGTGTGGATACCATACAATTGGAATGTAGGAACACTGACTTCAGCGTCTGGACGCACTTGAGGCGAATCTAAAAAAAAAAAAAAAAAAAAATGCATTAAAATAAAAAAAAAAAAACTTTCTTGTCCAAAACAAATTTCGTACTGCAGGATTATCTGATTGGAAAGTCTGTTGGAAAAGGTTGATAGAAGGGAATTGAAGATTAGGAATGCAGACGACTTCCACTGGTGCTCCCAAAACGAACACTGCAACTGCCAAAAGCATCACCACTTCATCCGGTTTCCCATTATCAGCTTCTACAATCAAAAGAAGAGAAATATTTAAATTTAAACAAATTTCCACACTCAAAATGTTATCACCTGATTTAGAAATATCTAAAATTTTTGCCAATGCACTTTGCAACAATTTTTTCCACTCATGACTGCATCTGTGATCTTTATTGAATTGTGACGTCGCCAAAGACCTTAAAACGTGAAGACACGAAGCAACTGGCGAATTCGTTGACCGTGTAAGAGACACATCACAACGCGTTGACACTTCCTTCAAAACTTCTGTCGTTAAAATCAACAGTGTAGGAAGGATCGAAACACTCCCTAATGAAATAAATTTTTTTTATATTTTCTTTAAACTTAGTAAAATCATCCCAAAATTACCAGTCGGCGAGCATAAATTCGGTAATTCCGACATGACATTCAGAGTATTAATAATCAGTTGATTCGAATCTTCTGGTGAAATAAACCCACGATTTTGTAAATGCGTCGTATACGAACTCGAGTTATCATTTATCGGTCTATTAATTTTGGGAAATTGTCGCACAAGTACACACATGCAAACTTCAAGAATGGCAAATACGACTGATTTGCCTGCAATTATTTCCCCCGTTTCACCACCTTCTCCTAATAAGGCAACAGTCAATGCAGGTTCGGTCGAATCCTGATTGGCTGGAACGAGTTCTTTTAATTTCTTTTTTTTCTCGGTTTCGAGATTTTCTTGAGCAGATTTCACTACATGTTGAACAATGTTCAAAACAAGGAGATGGACATTTGTAGATTCGCGAGTTAATAATAATCTGGAATCAAATTTTTAGTAAAATAAATTTCTACGTAATAAAATTGCGAATAGACACCTGTGCAAAACATTGCATAATTCAATTGCAAGTGACGGTTCTTTTCCTATATTTGCTCTAGCGGACACTGAATCTAGAAGTTTCCAAAGAGCTTGTAGGCAAATGATTACACATTCTACTGGTTCGGAAGAACGGGGACAACAAAGAGCTTCAATGCAAATACCTGGAAAGAACGAAATTTGATTAAATTTCATTTTCTAAATAAACTTGTAAATTAAAATTACCAAATACTAAATGAAATCTATCAGCATTAATTTCGTCCGGGTTACTAGCAGCAGCATTTACTGCTCCTAGACCGAGGTTAGAGCTACCGATCACATCCATACCGATTTTCTCATTAGCAACATTTTCAAACCCGCCACTATTTAACCAAAGCGCAGCTGCGTGGAGAATGGGCGGCCATGAAGAGCGATAATAGCGCCGAGCTAATTCAATGGTATCGGCACTGTAAAAGGCGCCACCATCATGTGGAAGCTGACTTGAAAATTCTATCGGATAATAATAATGAAAATTATAAGTAAAATAAATTATAGTTACGGTAAATTTACCAGGAGGTAATGAAAGCAACGCGTGATCTTTCAGTGCCGCTAACCAGTGTTTGCTCAAACCAATTAACTCAGGTTTCACCAAATCCAAAAGATTTTCCAACTGATCAGGAGAATTTTCTTCATATCGCACTTTGTTACACTTTTCGTCACTCATCGCAACAGTATACACCTGAAATTTCCCAAATGGAATAAAATTAAAAATTAAATAAAAAAAAATCAGTATTTTTTAAAATTTTACCTCTGCCCACGCTTTTAAAATAGCAAGTTTTTCCAAAGTGGTTGCACTTTCGTTGTACAATTGCGCCGCCTGAGACCCTCTCTTTAGTTTTGCCAATGATGAAACCAATAATTGATGAACTCGTCTCAGGTCGTTTAAATCTCGCGCCACTCCACTGCCAATCCATGTACTACACACGTGACAAGCAACAGCAGTGACGTTTGGCGGCGTGTCGGCAGAAAACGCAGGCCTTAAGGCAGCTCCCACCTACAAAATTAATATTTTACTTTCAAAAGCCAATAAAAAAATATTTTTCAGTTTTACTTGTGCTTGATATTGTTCCAAAATAAAATGACCTGGAAATTCCGGTTCTGGTAATTTGGCAAATTTATCGATTATCATCTAGAGAAAAATATTTTGCTTTATACACACGAACTTGCAATGTAAATTTTTATTAATTAATACCTGAAGAGATTTTAATCCCTCCAACCGTAACTGATCGCTCTCTGAAGTAGCACCAATGAAAGCAACTCGAACCAGATCCGATAAATGTAAAACTAAATAATCATTTCTCTTGGCACTCGCTTGCATTTCCTTGGCTCGAGCTAAATCAAAATGAATACTATTCCCCTCGCATACGTTAATAATTCTCTGGACACTCTCAGCAGCAAACACCCGTGTCGGCCATCGAGGAGGTACAGCCGGATGAGTGACAGTTTCCTCTGCCGCTTTAAATTGCTCTTCATCGCCTAACTCCACCTCATTCTCGGGTGTTTCCAATTCGGAGTCTTTTTCCGAGTTAGACTCTAAAGATAAAAAAAAAAATATTTTAAAGTTTAGAAATCCGAATTAAATTATCCATTTTTACCAGCTAATGTGGTGAGGACGTCTTTACAAAGATTAATCCACTGACTCAAATTATCTTCAGCTAAAGACTGCAACATACTCGTCAATGTGTCATGAATATCCGACACCAATTTCCTATCAATCTCCACGTCGAGCATTCCAAATAAAACTCCAGGAAGTCCAGTTTCAGTTACAACTAGCCCTTCAACGCATCCGTCCTTATTGGCACTATCTCGTGCGAGTGTCATCGCATGCTCGCAAATTTCTCGAGCTTCTCTCTGCGCCAATTGCCGCAAACAGGCCATAGCAGCTCTGCGCAGAAGCAAATGTGAACTACTTAAAGTTCTCTGTGAAAATAATAGAAATTAACATCGCGTTTTTACATTTCTCTATTTAAATTCAACGTACACATAAATTAGGTACTAGTGACGACAAGTTGACATGTCTCGAAGCAAACATGTGAAGTTGTTGTAAACAAGCTGTAGCTTCTGCTTGAATTAGAGGGTTTGGATGATCCTGCATTATCGCGCATGCGCATAGAAATGAGGAACGAGCTGCGCATACAGAGTTTGTATTGCCTATGAAGGGGAAAAAATTTTTTTTTAGTTTTGAGAGTTCTGAAAATTTTCAAGTTTCAAGATTCTTAAAATTTTGACTTTTAATATAAAACTTTATTTTTTAAAAATTTACCCTGCAATTCAGGCCCAATTGCGGTGATGAGTGCTGACAGACATTTGCCAATGCATTGATGCACTTCAACGTTT
>JAQGAS010001689.1:0-16338 GCA_034686365.1 Pachymerium ferrugineum
TGTAAATGCTTATTCCTAATATTTATTTTTGTTTTTCAAATTTTTTTGTCCCTGCTGTTTACTGTCCTCTGGTGGCAAAACATTAAACAAATGTCTTTTTACTCAAAATAGAACGTTGCGCGTATGAAAATAATTCCTTAATAAAAATTGTGTAAAAGAAACAATTCTAGTTATTTAATGTAGAATTAAAAACCGGAATACATAAGTAAAGTTGTGTAATTGAAAATTTTTCCTGCTAAGCTCTCAATATTAAATTTTATAATAATAACGAACTGTATCGCAGTGATCTAATAAGGTAAATTGACTCGTCTTTGTCTTCAATCTATCATCCGATGCGTTGATCACTCTTCGTCATAGCGCGCACGGTGACGGTTCGGATTGTTCCCGCTCCTCGAATTTTAAGGTTTTTCGGTTTGTTTTTATGCAATCCAGTATTTATTATCTATTACGTCAAGCTTAATATTTTTAAAATGAAAATGAGGCTTTTTTTTCCGAAAATGTCTAATATTTAACTAAAGTTGCGGAAATCGACATAATTATATGTATGTAAGGCAGTTAGGTCACTCGAGCGCTCTATTCCCCGCTGACCAAGTGTACACCTTACAATACAATGAATTATGGCGCTCGTCCAGAGAAAATGCGGTTTATCCCGCACCACAGCGCACTTTATGATGTTAAATAATTCCATGAGGTTTAGCCCGTTAAAATGGCGGACCACAGCGCGCTCGCGGTGACGGTTTGCTTTTGTTCTGCTCCTCGAATCCTCGAATTTTTAAGGTTTTGGATTTCTGCATGGTTATCAGTATTTATTTCAGTACCACTGATTCTGAATTTTCTGGATATTTATTTGGTTTCAAATAACCTGTATAATGTATCAAACTATCACGGCACAACGCTGTAATCATATAACATGACATCATCGTTACGAGATCACGCGAGATCTCGAATAATTTATGAAGACGAAGAAAGAGCTGTGTTCACGTTTTGAAAGGTGGACACTTCAATCATCGGGTTTATTGTGTTTTCTTAACCTAATCCGGGTTTTGTTTTGTTCGGTTCGTTCATATTAGTGTTTTAGGTATTTAAAAACCTAATATTTTGAAATTTTAAATGTGTTGTAGGGGTGAAATTTTTTAGTTTAATGCAGGTGGTTTAAGCCTTGTCCTGTAGTCAGCCATTCAGCATTTGCGCCTGCTCGTTTTATTTTACGATCATGATATCGGGCCGCGGAAATATTTTAACGGCCTTTCTAGGCGAATATATTTTACGAAGCAAGTACAGCACGTCGTAGTTGTGGTATTCTCGTTTGACTTTCTACGCGGATATGTTGTCCCGTGCCGTATGGCTCTGATGACTTTAAGCCTCATTTCGATCGCTCTTTTGATTTACTCTTACCTCTGCTTCACAATGTACATCAAAATTAGCATTGTGGCTTTTACAATCCATTAAGGTAGTTCTTGCTGCTTTTAAATCGCGGCCGATTGTATTGTTCGTTGTCTGGTCTAGGGTTTGACCGAATTTGTATTTAAAATAGTAGAACTGCTATTGCTAAACCCAAATTCAGCCTCCTCATTTTCATGTATTTTTACTTCCATTTAACGTATGGCTCTATATTGCTTACCAGATGGATGTGTAGGACAGCTGCGTTTTATTCAGTTTGTGGGTTTTTTCATAGGCACTTACCGTAGGTCTCGTCCTTTGTCCATTGTAATAGACACCTGTCACTTTTGACTGGTGTGTCACGTGTGGTCAGATAGAGATGGACACGCAATATACTTGTGCATGGCTAGAGGGATAGGTTTTTCACAATGTTCATAATTTTCTGGGACAAGCTGATTTTATCATTTCTCTGTTTTCTTAACAATATGTACAGGCACAACATTGTAAATAATAATTCACATAATTATTTGGGACAGACCTTAATGGTGGCCAGGCAAATAAAGAAACAGGTCAAAAAAAATTTAGAAAATGAAAAACCGGCTGACCGATTTGGCTCTTTGCCGAGTATTAAACAAGTTTTTACCGCATTAAATACTGAAAAACGGTCAGACTATAAAATTAACCTCGGGCAGCCTGAATCACCCGATTCACTATCAGGGGAACAGCTAGACTATAAACATTGGTTATGGTGTTCCTGTGGTATGATGACACAACGAGTTTCGACTTCCAAACTCTCAACTGGTTCTTTACTGTTGTTTCGTGCGAAAGACCTTGCGCCAGTCAAATTCAACTGAACCCCTTCCAAAAAAAAAAACTGGTTACACATAATAATGTATAATTATTGAGAAATACGTTCACTGTTCTACTACTACACAATTCATAAAGCAGGTCTCTTTGGTATCTATCCAATGACCGAGTATACTTTCGCATTCGCAAATAAATTAAGTGAGCTGCCTTGCAACAACTCACAATGCCACATTTGGCGTCGTAACTGTGTCCCGGCTTAAGTTCTCTCCTCTTCAGGCCTCCTTGGAGAGAGATGCCAAATTGAAATCTTTTCTTTGTTCACTTCCATCTCTAGATAGGTAGAATAATTTAGACAGACAAATTGGTACAAAATTGAATTTTTACTTTATTGCATTAATTGCTTAAAATATTTAAGCCTTCATGGAAGTCGGCTAATTGGATTACCGACTTTTAAGTTTAGCAAAGAGATTTTGTTTTTTGCTTCTTCACTAATTACTTTGCATTATCATGTGTTATCAGGTCAGACGCCTTTTCACCAATCATCATGCAAGGCCCACTCGTATGTCCTGACACAATATTTGGCATTATGGAAGCATCTACTATCCTCAAATGATTTATTCCATGTACTCTGAATAAAAAAAATGCTATCAATTATATGTAACAGCAGCAAATGTTTAACAGATTTAAAAGATTTGGTTAGTTTACCGTAATCTGTTGTCCACCACTGCCATTGGGTCTGTGACTGGACCCATTTTGCAAGTGCCTGTTGGGTGATTCCCAGACGTTGCAAACTGCTTCACAACGCATTGGTCGAACTTTTTCTTGTTTAGAATGAAAATCTTACACTGAGGTACAACATCTATCCCAAGAAAAGAATTAAATAGCCGAGCTCCATATTGCCGAAATGCCTTAGTGGAAGCTATTTTCCTGACGAACTTCATTCCTTCAACCATAACTTGAACGTCATGCGAATTCGACAAGTAGTTTGGATTAATTATAGGAGGTTTGTGAGGGTCTTTGCTTCTGATAGTGACGTAACCCCGGCTCTTAGGTCGAAGAAGAAAAGGAATAAAACTGATAACTTCGGCTTTGTCAGATGGCAGTACGAGTCTTAAAAGCTAAAATGTGGTAAAAATTTTACGCTAATGGTCACATTTTACACGATTTGGAACTTAACTGGTTTTATAAGTGGACGTGCAAACCGCACAATATTGTCAGAATCAAAGTAAACTTCTAAATCTGGCCAATCTTTTACCTCGGTGTACTTGGATTGGTAAAATGCCATCCCTTCAAATGCATTAGGGCATGTCATTGGTCCCGTCCCAGTTGTATTCCACAATTTCATATTAGCTGGAGTAGCATATCTTGCAAAGTTGTAGCTCACTTTTTGAGTAAGTGTGTACAAAAGGTTTCCTAAAATTACATGGTCTTGAAGATTTTGACCTACACCTGGTAAATCAACAACCATGGCAATCTGAAATAATATTTTTCGTCTTTTAATGAATATTTCTTATGAACCTAAATACTCACATTATGCTTTTTAAGGATATCTTTAGGCCCGATTCCTGAGAGCATTAAAAGTTGGGGGCTACCAAACGCTCCAGCCGATATGATCACTTCTTTTTCAGCTTTGGCCTGACAAGTGATTCCATGTATTTCATATTCAACACCAGTGGCTGTTTTGTGATCATTAATGAGCACCTGAATAGGAAAATACAAATTGCAATTTGTGTCTCAACTCAGTTGATTTTTTTTTTTTTACTTTGGTCACTAGTGCATTTGCAACAACATACAAATTCGGTCTTTCCAGAACTGGTTTCAAGTAGCAAGTCCATGTACTGCATCTGGCGCCATGCTTAATGTTAACAGGTGGATACATGAAACCCAAAGTTAACAAAAACTAGATATTGGTTTGTTTAATGCTCTTTTACCCTCTCTTACGTGAAATTAATTACTACGAAATTATTCTACTTTTAGGAAATTTTTACCTATTTGCTCTTCCGAGTTGTAAGCAAGCAACGGTTGCTTTAATTCTTTTCCTGCTTTTAGAAAAGCATCGGCTAAAGGAGTTTGGAAAGATGGAATGTCCACAATCATTGGGCCGCGTTTGCCAACAGGCACTAAAAGAAAAAATGTTGAAAAAGTAATTGTGTCACTATTACACATTTTTATCTTACCACCACCAGGATCAGTAGGAACATTATAATGTTCTAATTTGACAAAATATGGAAGCACATCTTTATAGCTCCATCCAGGATTTTCTATAGCCCAAGAGTCATAATCTTTCTTATTTCCTCGCGAGTAAGCCATGTAATTTATAGAACTTGTTCCTCCTAGTGCTTTCCCACGGTATAGAAGAATTCTCTGCACAAAGAATTTGTTGAGAATTTACAACTGCTTACACAACATTTTAATTGGTATTTACATCATTGCTGTACATTGTGCAACAATGTTTCTGTGGCTCTGAAAAGTAATTCCAATCCATTTCAGACCCCATCGTTTTAAAAGTTGCAAGGGGCACATCTGATACAGGCAAAGGAAAGCCTCCCGCTTCTAGTAGCAACACTCGGGTATTTGGGTCTTCAGAGAGTCTTGTAGCCACGACTCCACCAGAGGAGCCAGATCCAACTAAAAGTGTTGACATAAGGAAGGCTTTTAACTTAAAGAACTTTTACTCACCAATAATGAAGTCAAATTGATTGCCTTCGAAACAAGGGAAAAGGGCCCAATTGCAAGGAAGATATATGAAGTGTAAACACAATGAAATTATAGTTTGATACATTGTCAGTTATTTAAGACGCGCTCCAATAACTGTTTTTCAAACTTGGTTTGTTTATTAAAAAATTAATTTACTTGCTAGGTGCAAATTTCTAACTAAAAAGGTAGTAAACAGGATGCACGCAATTATTGTCGGAAAAAATTGTGCCTACTAATACTAAAACAAAAAAAAAAAAAAAACAACAGAAGCAATTGAATATTGTATTTTATTTACCAGTCTTGTTTGATCATATCTGCAACTTTTTCACCAATCATTATACATGGTGCATTTAAATGTGCAGACAATATTTTTGGCATTATTGAAGCATCAGCTACTCTTAGGTTTTTCACTCCATGAACCCTGAAAAAAAGATTCCGATTAAGGGATAAATTGTGTAAAGAAATTACTCGGTATACTGGTACTTCAATTTATGATCCACAACAGCCATTGAATCAACCTGAGATCCCATTTTGCAGGTGCAGCATGAGTGATGTAATAGAGTTGAAAAGCTGCGTACAAAGCAACTTAAATACTCATCTTCTGTTGATTGCTTGAAATTTTCACACTCTGGTAGGTCCACAGTGTACTGTTTGACTCCATACTTTTTAAACGCTTCAGTACCAAAAATACTTTTCGTTATTTTGATTCCTTCAACTAATGTTTTCACATCATCCACATGTGACAAAGACTTTTGATCTACTATTGGTGGGTGATGCGGATTCTGGTCTCGTAAAGTTACGAAGCCGCTTGCTTTAGGAGTTAATAGAATGGTAAAAAAAGTAATAAAATCTCCAGTGTCAAAAGGGAGCTTTTCGCGTATGTGCTAAAAATATTGAAAACGTTAATAATAGGAGATAGTATGCCTAATGTTTGATACCATACTGGTCGCATGTATCTTTTAAATGCAACAAGTTGATTAGAAGAACTGTAAGCTATCTCTATGTCGGGTCCAAACTCGTGATTTGCATCTTTGGTATTAAAAAATGCAACTCCTTCACTAGCTATAGGTCGGGTCATAGGTCCAGTTCTTGTTTTTGTCCACAAATCGAAGTATTTTTGGTTTATATAAGTCTCTTTCTTGTAGGTAATGGTTTGATTTATACTGCATACAATAGGGCTAGTAACATGGTCTTGAAGATTTTGCCCCACTCCTGGAAGATTTACAATTACAGGAATCTGTTTGAAATTAAAAAACAATTAAGAGTACTGAATAGTTAATTATGGAACTTTAAATTACTTGAAGTTTTTTAAGAGTTTCTTCTGGTCCAACACCGGATAACATAAGTAATTGGGGACTATTCAATGCTCCAGTAGATAAAATCACTTCTCTCTTAGCTTTGGTTTGACACTTCAGTTGTTTATGTTCGTACAAAACTCCAGTTGCAATTTTATGTTCGTTTATAATAATCTGTAATTATTACTACATTAAATACTAAGCGGACAATTTTGATAAAAAAATCATACTTTTGTTACTAAAGCATTAGTAATCACGTGCAGGTTTGGTCTTTTCATTGCTGGTTGCAAGAAACCGTTGTAAGTGCTGCATCGTTCACCATTCCTCAGAGTACATGGCGGTGTCATAAAACCTTGAGCATAAAGCAAGATTTAGTTTATCCAGCATATCACTAAAGCAAAATTACCTGTTTGATATTCGGCATTATAGTCAACCAATGGTTGTCCCAATTCCATCCCTGCTTCTAGAAATGCAGTGGCTAATGGTGTTTGAAACGATGGCTCACTGACAGTTAATGGGCCTCCTTCATGGTGATATGGTTCTGGAAATTACGGTTGTAATAATTAAAGAGAATTAATGAAAGGTTGAATGCTTACTATCGTATCTCGATCTAATTATTTTATAATCCTCCGACTTTAAGAAATATGGAAGAACGTCTTTATAACTCCAACCAGGATTTTCTTTCGCCCAGAAATCGTAGTCTTTTTTATTGCCTCTCACGTAATGCATAAAATTTAATGAACTCGAACCACCGAGAGCTTTGCCACGACTGAGTGAAACTTTCTAAAAATTGATAATTATTAGACATATTTCACAAGATAAACATTGAAGTTGTTACTTTATCTTTGAATATTTGGCAACAATTCTGTTGAGGTTCGGAAAAATATTTCCAGTCCATTTCGGTGCCTAAAGCTTCTGGTGCAATTAGGGGAACTGTTGATACTAGTAATGGTACATCGCCAGCTTCTAATAGTAGCACTCTGTACTTCTCAATTTCAGATAATCTGGTTGCAATTACAGCCCCTGATGAACCTGCACCAACTGAAATTATTTTAAAGATAAAATATTTTTGGGCTTTATATTTACTATTTTTGTACACCCAAAATATTGTGGTGAAGCCGTGTGTTTTAAGTAGTCTAATTCAGACACATGCCTCCTTTCTGTTGCTCACCATTTCGTACTTACCGATAATATAATCGAATTCTGTATCTTCAATGCAAGCTGAAACAAAAGTCACCAACTGCAAAAAAACAATATAAACGAACCGATTGATTGACATATTGGCAATGCTTAAGATCCTATCTTAAACTGATGTTAATAAGGTGCGAAAAAATTACTTCATTGATGTATTTTATAAATACTTAAAGCAAACTTTAGTGTTTAGAAACTCAGTAGGTTTTGTTTGGTTCTATTGAATAGAAATTAATTACTTTTTTTTAAAGTGTACGGTGCACCTAATTGCTTTAATGAGTGTTTTTGCAATCTGTTATTTTATATCCGTCATAATGTTATTAAAGCAGAACCGTACTATTAATGCATTCATTTAACTAAACCTTTGAACCCCACCTTAACATCGTCGGCCTCCATGAACAAGCTAAATGGAAGCTTTTGTTTAATTGTCGGTAAAATTCGTGTATTCAAAATAATAAAAGATAAAGCAATAGTTCAGTAATTTGACATTGCATTTTATTTATCTTGTTTGATCATAGCAGCCAATTTTTCACCAATCATTATGCAGGGCGCATTTAAATGACCGGATAACATTTTTGGCATTATTGAAGCATCAGCTATCCTTAACCCTTTCACACCACGTACCCTAAAATGAAAATTCCGATTAAAAGAAAAGCTCTTTAAAATATTTACTCAGGTGTACCTCAATTTATGATCCACAACTGCCATTGAATCAATCTGAGATCCCATTTTACAGGTGCAACATGGGTGATGGACTGTTGTTGAAAAGACTTGTACAACACAACTTAAATACTCGTCTTCAGTTGATTGCTTGACATTTTCACACTCTGGTGGGTCCAAATTGTAGGGTTTGGCTCCATACTTTTTAAATGCTTCAGTACCAATAATACTTTTCGCTATTTTTATTCCGCCAACTAATGTTTTCACATCATCCGGGTGAGACAAAAGCTTCGAGTTTATTATTGGAGGATGATGAGGGTTTTTGTCACGTAAAGTTACGGAGCCCCTTGCTTTAGGAGTTAATAAGATGGTGTAAAGAGATATAATATCTTCGGTGTCAAGAGGTAACTTTTCGCTTATTTCCTAAAATCATTTTAAATTGAAATATTTAACTCTAATTTGTAATGTTTGTCCACACCTACTGGCCTCATATATTTTGCAAATGCAACAAGATGATTAGAAGAAAAGAAAAGAATTTCTATGTCGGGTCCAAACTCGTGACTTGCATTTTTCGTTTTGAAAAATGCAACTCCTTCAGCTGCTATTGGTCGGGTCATTGGTCCAGTTCTTGTTTTTGTCCACAAATCGAAATATTTTTGGTTCACATACGTCTCGTTCTTGTACGTAATCGTTTGATTGATGCTGAATACGATAGGATTAATAACATGGTCCTGAAGATTTTGCCCCACTCCTGGAAGATTGACAATTACAGGAATCTGTTTGGAATTAAAACATTAGAGTACTGAATGGTTAATCATAGAGCTCGAAAAGCACTTGATGTTTTTTAAGAAGTTCTTCTGGTCCAACACCGGATAATATAAGTAATTGGGGACTATTGAACGCTCCAGCAGATAAAATCACTTCTCTCTTAGCTTTGGTTTGACACTTTAGTTGTTCATGCTCGTACAAAACTCCAGTAGCAATTTTATGTTCGTTTATAATAATCTGTAATTACCGTATTAAAAACTATGCGGACAATTTTGATAAAAACTCATACTTTTGTTACTAAAGCATTAGTAATCACTTGCAGGTTTGGTCTTTTCATTGATGGTTGCAAGAAACCTCTGTAGGTGCTGCATCTTTCACCATTCCTCAGAGTAAATGGAGGTGACATAAAACCTGGATCACAAAACAACAAGATTTTTGTTTATCTGAACAAAATTAATACTAAAGCAAAATAACCTGTTTGGTATTTGGCATTATAATCAACTAAGGGCTGCCCCAACTCCATCCCCGCATCTAGAAAGGCATTAGCTAATGGTGTCTGAAATGATGGTTCACTAACAGTTAATGGGCCTCCGTCATGGTGATACGGTTCTAGAAATTATTGTTGTAATATTTTTAGGTGGATTAATCAAAGGTTGAATGCTTACCATTATACCTCGATCTAATTATTTTATAATCCTCCGACTTTAAGAAATATGGAAGAACGTCTTTATAACTCCAACCAGGATTTTCTTTCGCCCAGAAATCGTAGTCTTTTTTATTGCCTCTCACGTAATACATAGCATTTAGTGAACTGGAGCCACCGAGAGCTTTACCACGATTGAGTGGGACTTTCTAAAAATCGATAATTTGTAGGCATATTTCACAAGATACACATTCATGTTATTACTCCATCTTTGAACATACGGCAGCAATTCTGTTGAGGTTCGGAAAGATAATTCCAGTCCATTTCGGTGCCCAAAGCGTCTGGTGCAATTAAGGGAACCGTGGATACTAGTAATGGTACATCACCGGCTTCTAATAGTAGCACTCTATAATTTTCATTTTCAGACAATCTGGTTGCAATTACAGCCCCTGATGAACCAGCTCCAACTAAAATTATAATAGACAAGATGTAAAGAGATTTTACGTATTGTAGCTTATTCTTATTTTAAACTTGATTCTAGGAAAAGGGCTTGCCAAAAGATTACGATTTTGTAATAATTTATGTTGATAAATTATCTCAAATTACATCAGCCAATGGTTAATTTCTAAACTAAAATTTTTAAAAATAATTTAAAATGACGTCTATTTTTTCACGTGTTTTTTATGTTTGGAAAGTGGTGATAACAACTCTACTGTGGGTCGTGATGTTAAGTTCCTGTTTCAGCCTTTTTTTTTTTAAATTTTTCCAGTACGGTACATTAAAAGTAATTGACAAGCCCTGGTGTAAAAAAGTTTATCCTCTCACTTACCGACAATGTAATCGAATTCGTTATCATCAATACAACCTGAAGCCAAACTTACCAACGGCACAATAACAATATAAACGAACCATTTGATTATCATATTGGCAATGCGACTTAGAACTCTGCTTTATACAGAGTGTGCATTTGGGACAATGGCGTATTGTATAAATAACTAGAGCGTACTTCCGTGTTTAGAAACTTAGTTGGAAGTGTATCTTTCCGTTGAAATAAAAAAACTATATGGCTACTTAATTTGCAGCTGTGCTAAGTCAAGAAATGCAAATATTGAGTATGACAAAATTAATGTGAAATCAGCTGAAATGTTTAGTCAGAGTGTCTTTATCCTACATAGCTTGAAATTGTGTTTTGAAATTACTAATATGATTCATAAGGAAACATTATCACTTGTAATTTCACAATTTACTATATTTATCACTTACTACAGGAAATTTTGCCATTAAAAACATTGATAAATTTTAATAATTCTTTAAATATTTATGCTTTATTATCCTTTTTTATCATATCTGACACTTTTTCTCCAATCATCATACAAGGGCCATTTGGATGACCTGATATAATATTTGGCATTATGGATGCGTCTGCCACTCGCAAGCGTTGCACACCATGAACCCTATAATGTTGAATTTTTTTAAAGTTCATTTCATTATCAGATGCTAAATACAAATTACCGTAATCTATTGTCGACAACTGCCATAGGGTCACTTCTAGGTCCCATTCTGCACGTGCTGGTGACATGATTTCCTGAAGTTGAAAAATTTCGCACCAGACATTTGTAGAATTCCTTTTTGTTTACGTAGAATAAAAGGCATTGAGGTACAATTTTTAATCCCAAAACTGAGTTGAATAAATTAATTCCGTATTTTTTAAATCCCTTGGTGTTAGCAATCCTTTCTGTAAACTTCATTCCTTCAACTAATACATCAACGTCATTTGGATGGGATAAGTAATTCGGTTGAATAATTGGATGGTCGTGAGGATTAGTGCTTCTCAGAGTGACATAACCACGACTTTTTGGGCGCAGGAGAAATGGCAAAAAAGTGATGACTTCAGCTTCGTCAGATGGTAGAACAAGAACTAATAGCTATATAAAATTATTAGGGCAAATAATTCTAATTAAGAATTTAAATAAAATAATTGCTATTGATATCTTACAGGGTCTATGAGATTTCTAACAAAACGGATTATACTATCGGATGTGTAATAAACTTCCATATCTGGCCAATCGCTTCTAGTTTCATATTTGGTTTGGTAAAAAGCGATTCCCTCGAATGCATTCGGACATGTCATAGGACCGGTTCTTGTTCTTTCCCATAGGTTCATGTTTTCTGTAGTGTTGTACCTACCGAAATGGTAGCTAACCTTCTTGACAAGTGTGTAGGCTAAGTTGCCCAAAATGACATGATCTTGAAGATTTTGACCTACACCTGGTAAATCAGCTATAACTTTGATCTGTATTTAAAAATATTCAATTAAACATTAAGTTTAATATGTGAGAAGAAAGAAAGAAATAAGATTAACGTCGCCAGTGGCTGCCATGGCCATACACGACGACGCAACAAACAAGAAAACCAAACTAGAGTATCCAACTACTTAATTCCTAACAAAAACAAGCAACACCCATAACAAAACTAGAAAAACCAAAAAGTTTGGGAAACTTACCAAATGCTTTCTTAGGGTTTGTTTAGGACCGATTCCAGACAGTAAGAGTAAATGTGGAGTTCCGTAAGACCCTCCTGATACGATTACCTCTTTACTTGCCATTGCTTGGCACTTTGATTTTTGCCTTTCGTATTTAACTCCGTATGCTTCCTTTTGATTATTTATTAGTATCTTTAGAGAGAAAAATAAGTTTAAGGATGCAATTGAATTAAATAGAACTAAATTGCATACTTTAGTTGCCATTGCACCAGTGATCACATGCAGATTGGTTCTATTCATTGCTGGTTTTATGTAGCATTGCCAAGTACTACATCTTATGCCATCCTTCATTGTAACAGGTGGATAAAAGAATCCTAATTTGAGAGCGTAAATGTGTGGTGGTATGAAATGAATTTCAAGGTCTTATTACCTTGTTCCATTTCCGCATTATTTGCAAGCTGTTGAAATTTTAGTTCGTCACCTGCCTCTAAAAAACTTTGTGCTAGAGGAGTCTTATAAGTGGGAAACTCAATTGCTACTGGACCACCTTTTCCGAACTCGACTAAAGTGAAATTGAGTAATGGAAAAACTTTGTGTTGAAATCTTACATTCGAAGCTTACCGCCATTACGTACTACAGGAACTCTCATGTCTTCTAACTTGCGGAAGTAAGGGAGAACGTCGTCGTAACTCCAACCTGGGTTTTTTTCACTCCAATCGTCATAGTCTTTTTTATGGCCTCGTGTGTATGCCATGTAATTTAGTGAACTAGTTCCTCCAAGCGCTTTTCCTCGGTATAGGAGCACTTTCTGATGATTATACGGTGCATGTTTAAGTGCGCGATTGTTAAATTTGTTACTTTACTTACGTTGCCTTTGAACATTTTACAGCAATGTTTCTGTTTTTCAGTAAAGTAATTCCAATCCATTACAGAACCCATGGCTGTAAAAGCTGTAAGGGGAATTTCAGAACTTCGGAGTGGTTCAACACCGGCTTCTAGAAGCAGGACTTTGATGTTGGGGTCCTCTGAAAGCCTGGTTGCCACCACACCACCAGAGGATCCAGATCCGACTATTGAATATTTATAGGTCTTAGATGTTTTTGTAAAAATAGGAAGAAAAGAGGCTAAACATCGTCAGTGGCTATCAGTGCCACACGCGACGATACAAAACAGAAAAACGATAAGAAACCTTGACTTAAACAAAAGAAAAACTAGAAATATATGCAACACTAAAGGTCAAACCACATAACAAGAAAAAACAAATCTAAACCTATAAATGAATTGAATATTTAGTTAGAAAGTTAGATTTGAGTTGAACTTACCCACTATGTAGTCGTATTGACCCCGGTCAATACATGACGATTGGACACAATTATTTGGTACCCAAATTAAAACCAAGGCGAATACGATTAAGATCATAGTGAGAGTATAGTCTTATAGTCTGCAAAATTCCAAATAGTCTTATAGTTTCGATATTAGGGTAAAAATGTGTTTTCAATTCAACTCGACACTGCTAAATCATTTCATCTGGCAAAGTAACGCAATAGCAAAACTTCAAACCTCAACATTGACTTTTTTACTACTTCCTCCATGTGCAACTGAAACCGTCTCATGACCTAATTTTTTCATATGTTAATGTTTAGATGGAATTTGTCATGTCTTGCTTAATATTACTGTTTTTGTAAATATTTTTTTGTTTTGCCATTGCCATTATATTTTTAAAGAATACTTCAAACTTAATTGCTTCAGCATAATTTCAGGTTCGCACATACTCTTTAACTGACAGTGGGTAAATTTACAGTACAACTATATTGTAGTTACAATGTAAGGTAGAAATACAATTTCTAACACAACTTGAACTACAGTATAGACATTACCGATACTTACACGGAATAATAGGAGTATTCACGATCTTTGGTATTGATTTTCTAAAATGGGGGTGATGTTGTGCACTGCTTTTTAATTTTCCTTTTTTCCATTCAAATGTAATCGATTATTGGGTAACATTAGGAAAATTGTCCGTTTGGAATTTCCATTGACGTCAATTGAATAGGAATTCTTGAGGAAAAAAGTATTGCCATTGGCTCCATATTTGACATCTGGCATTACTGACATGTCTATTGTCATTCTGTCGACATAGAGAATTTTTTCATTCACTTCAATAACCTGCGTGCATGATTTAAGCTAATAACATTTTAGACGAACGTAATCTTGCAGAGATACAAACACGCAAAATGGATCGAAAAACGACTAAAGTTTACAATCTTTACATTGAACTTGTGACGGGGTCGCACTTTCACGGGTTACCGCAAACACGATGTGAGTGATTCAACTGGGGCAAAGCACAGTTGGCCCGTGGGGAAAGAAATAAATTAAGTCTATATTTTATTTACAATACTTTAATTACACTTAAATTATACTTAGGTAGAAGATATACACCAGCACCCTTAAAAATCAAATCATTTCAAAATGCGGTGCTATCGTGCTATCTATGTTGGTACAGTGTGCGTTTACTGGTGGATTGCTATTGGTGCAAGACAAATTAAAACTCAAATTTTGGCATGTTGCTGTTTGACCACATAAACTTGATTTCATTCTCATTATGCAGTGTTGTTTTACGACTACTTTGTACTTTTGTGAAGTTAGCTTTATATGCGGAATTCAATTGTGTTAAGCCGAGTTCTTATGACCCTTATTATTTGATCTCTCTTTGAACTTGAGAATTCATTTTTTCCGTCACATTTGCTACCCTCTTCTTACACACATTTTTAACTCTAACTAAGTGCCAATGCATTTTGTCGTATCAAAAAATTTAATCTCTTCATTATGGTGTCCCGACGCGTATAGCTGTGGCTATGTTAAGCATCATTTTTCTGTTTCCTACAGATTGCATTACCAGAAAAATTTTATATAATTTTGTTATAATTCACTTTTTATTGTTCTGAAGGATTGTAAACGGGTTTTTCGAGATGAAATTTTTTCATTGAACTTCAAAATTTGTGTTGGAAATTTTAAAATAATCTAGAACAAATATGGATGAATGTAAAGTGTACCAAAGACGGGGACAAACACTGAAGCAATTTCATCTTTAATTGAATAAGAACTATATCTGACAAAAGCATGATTCAATTGCATTATGCTTGAAACCACTTCTAAGATTAGTTATCTTCCTTTATCATGTCGGAAACTTTTTCGCCAATCATCATACAGGGGGCATTTGGATGACCAGATGGCATGTTTGGCATTATCGATGCGTCTGCAACTCTCAAACGGTTAACCCCATAAACCCTTAAAAAAATTTCAAAAAATTATTTACAGTAATGAGAAAATTTAGGTGGCGATTAAAACTGTAAAATAACTCACCTTAACCTATTATCAACTACTGCCATTGGATCACTGTTTGGCCCCATTTTGCACGTGCCTGCAGGGTGAGCTGATGAAGACGCAAAGTTTCGTACTACGCATCGGTCAAACTCTTTCGGGTTCAGTTGGTATTGAATACATTGAGGTACAATTTTAACCCCCAAAATATCGTTAGCTAAATGAGCTCCATATTTTTGAAATGGGTGAGTATTGACAATACGGTCAACCATTTTCAAGCCTTCGACTAACTTGTCAACGTCGTTTGGATCAGCCAAAAAGTTTGGTTGAATGATTGGATGGTCGTGCGGGTCACTGCTTTTAAGGGTAACGTAACCCCGGCTTTTAGGATGGAGCAGAATTGGGAGTAGAACCATAGTTTCAGCTTCATCGGAAGGTGCCGCGAGAACTAGGAACTTTAAAGGACAAAAAATAATTATATTCTGGTTTGGTACAATGTCTGCTTACTGTTTTTATATATGGCTTTAAATAATGAAAAGGACTGTCAGATGAAAAAAATATTTCCATATCAGGCCAATCTTCTTCAGTTTGATAAGTCGATTGAAAAAAGGCGATTCCTTCGAATGAACCTGAACCTGTCAATGGCCCAGTTCTTGTTTCTTTCCATTGATTTATGTACCCAGTCGTGTTGTATCTGCCAAAGTGGTAGCTGACTTTATCTCTTAGCGTGTATACATTACTTCCTAATCCTATGTGATCTTGAAAGTTTTGTCCCACGCCAGGCAAATCAACGATTACAGGAATCTAAAGTGACGTATTAATGAGTTTACTTTTATGAAATGGCTATTAATCAGGACACTTACTCTGTGCTTTACTAACGTTTCTTTTGGCCCAATTCCAGATAACATCAAAAGTTGAGGACTGCCAAATGTTCCTGCAGACACAATCACTTCTTTATTAGCTGTAGCTTCACACTTTACATTTTGTCTTTCGTATTGTACTCCATAAGCTTCTTTTTGGTCATTTATAAGAATCTGAAAGATATGATGACTGACATGTTAAATTCCTCTTCATTTTATATAGGGGGTATTCAA
>JAQGAS010001690.1:0-16329 GCA_034686365.1 Pachymerium ferrugineum
GTTGCGTTACTTTGATGTGAACACAAGTGTGAACGTAATGTTACTTTATTTCGTTGTATTATGATTTTCGTTAGGTGCATACTTGTGTAGTACGTAAAAATGACGTTAGGGTACACTACACTACTTTTCAAAACTTTATTTACCGTTGCGTTACTTTGATGTGAACACAAGTGTGAACGTAATGTTACTTTATTTCGTTGTATTATGATTTTCGTTAGGTGAATACTTGTGTAGTACGTAAAAATGACGTTAGGGTACACTACTTTTCAAAACTTTATTTACCGTTGCGTTACTTTGATGTGAACGCAAGTGTGAACGTAATGTTACTTTATTTCGTTGGTGCATACTTGTGTAGTACGTAAAAATGACGATAGGGTTCACTACTTTTCAAAACTTTATTTACCGTTGCGTTACTTTGATGTGAACACAAGTGTGAACGTAATGTTACTTTATTTCGTTGTATTAATTCAAATGTATTTCAGTGTTGTTCTAGCCATTCTAATGGTTCTTCATAGATATAAACGTAAAAGAGTTGTTCGCAGATCTCAGACTGGTATTAAGAAAACGAGTTGTTTTAGACAGTTATACATATAATTTTTTTTTTAGGTAATTGCGTGTGTAATAACACAATGGAAACAAAGTCATGGTATGAATTGGTAACGTGTTTAGCTAGGTTAGGAATAATAATGGCATATTTTTTCCTATGTGACAGGTAAAATTATAAATTATTTACAAATTATTTACAAAACTTATTTACTTTTTTGTTTTTCGTCGTGTAGAACAAATTTTTTTATGAAAGAAAATAAGTATTACACTCATTTGAATTTTTTCTTACCGTTTGCGTACGTCTTTGCATTGGGGCTTTTTTTTACTGAGGAGACTCAACAGGTAGGAAATGAAAATCTTTATAATAATCAATAAATTTGATGTTTATTTCTCACATTATAGACTAAAGTGCTTCATCGTGACCAAACAAATGAGTGGAAAGGTTGGATGCAATTAGTTATTTTAATATATCATATGACTGGTGCTAGTCAAGTTTGTAGTAAACACTTGCAATTGGAATAACCGAGAAATTTAAAATTTTATTTGAAATTAGGTTCTTCCAATTTATATGAATATTAGAGTATTAGTATCTGCATATTTGTTTCTCAGTGGCTACGGGCATTTTTCTTACTTCTGGCATAAAAGTGATACGAGTGTTCTGCGTCTATTTCAAGTAAAGTTAAAAGTTTTCTAATCACGAAATGAAATGAAATTTTTTATTTATTTTTTTCTTTCTAAAGGTGTTATTCCGTGTGAATTTACTCGTCATTGTTTTATGTTTATGTATGAACCGGCCTTATCAATTTTACTATTTCGTTCCTTTAATTTCATTCTGGTTTTTGGTCATTTACACTACGATGGCGTTTATTCCTCGAGTTACGAGTACATCCGCTGAAGGTAGAAAAATTGATTTGAAAATTTGTGTAATTAATAAAATATTTTTAAACAGCTAATCCATTACAAAATTTATACGTGGTGTTGAAATTCGTCGTGTTATTTAGTATTGTCACTATTTTATTTATATCGGAAGTAAGTGGTTATTATCATTCATCACTCGGATACTTAAAGTAATTATTGTAGGTGTTTTTTGAAAAAATTTTTGTCACCCGACCGTGGAAAGCATTTTTCGTGACGGAAGACGACTCCATTCGTGAGTGGTGGTTCCGCTGGAAAATCGATCGTTATGTAAGACGTTTCGCATGTTTACAATAGGGAGTGCGGGGTTTGTTGCAACAATTCGCCACCAGAGGCGCATTGAGTCACTGCACTAGCGCGTATCGCCTCGGTTTAATAGTTTTTTTCAATAGTTTTCTAACTAATCGTCTGCAAAGGTCGAATTTTACTCATTTCAATGTATTATTGTACCCAGTGCTCAGTGGCGCCCTTACTTCCAGTGGCAGCATTTCGTACTAAAATGTACAGTACTCTCCTTATTATGATTACGTCTATTTTGTTTCAAATAGAGCACGGCTTCGGGCATGTTATTCGGATTTGCTTATCACTTATTAAAGCAATACAGGATTTTAGAAGATAGTAATCATAGCAATTTATTTTCGCGAAATTTAGCCTTCATGGCTACTTTTTTATCACTGGTTGGAGTACTTGTAAGTGATAATAAAAATCCTTTAAACCCATTTTTAAAATACTGTTGTTGTTTTTTTTCTTTTTGTAGGGTTATTCAGTGTTTGCCAAACTTTGTCGCAACAAAGCTGAGTGCAATGAAGTGCATCCCTATGTTTCGTTTGTTCCTGTAAGAGAAATTAATTTAATTTTTCTTCATTATTTGTAATTATTTTTATTTTAATTGTAGATAGTTTCATATATAATATTAAGAAATATTAGCGGTTTACTACGAACTCGGTATAGCACTTTTTTTGCTTGGTTTGGAAAGATCTCGTTAGAGGTACAGTCAAATTCAGACTTATGAATCATAAAAAAAATTTGATTTCAATTGCAGTTGTTTATCTGCCAATATCACATCTGGCTTGCAGCTGACACACACGGCGTTTTAGTTCTAGTACCAAGTTATCCTGTTCTTAACATCATGGTTACATCATTCATATTTATTTGTGCAGCGCACGACATTCATGAAATTACCTTAAAACTGGTCAAATACGCAACGCCGACAGATTGGCGGTACCTAGTGCGGAACATGACAATTTTCTTTCTTGTTCTCATTCCAATTGGTATTCACGATGGAATGTTTTGAGTGTGATATAAAAATATTTAGGGGAAAATAACATTCAAAATTTGTGCCTTTCAAACATTTGAATTTTGAAATTTCAATTTCAGAATTTTTTCGTGTACTTTATTGCCTGTAATTTTTTTTTATATGCAGTAATTTCATTTTAAAACTTTTGATCGAATCAAGTGTCTTTTATTTTTCTTATTGAGAAAAATAACTAGTCAAAGTTTGTATATTTAGTGGCGTGATGTCATGGTTTTTTTTTTTTTAAATAAATTTTTGTACATAATGAAAGAAAAATATTGAAATAAATAACGGACAGTTTTGATGAAGTGAAAAGTGACAAAATATCTTCTTTATTTACACTGGTGTAATAAAATAACTACAATTATATTGTGCCCATGGTGGTTATAAAAGTCAACTTGGATAATGTGGAAATTCACCGCGAGATTGCGCTCCATATTATTGAATGAAATTTTCTGACCCCTGATTGGTCAGCGGAATTAAATTAGTTAAATTCAATTGGAGGAGAAAAGTCCAAGTTCGTCTTTTTTAATCACCATGGATCAACGGTATTCCTTTTTCTTTTCTTCATCACGATCTTACATTACAAGATAATAGCTTTCTTAAGTGTGAGCAAAATAGCGAATAATGCGGAGGATTACTATATACGTGTGCAATTCTTAGACTGGGTTGCACCAATTGAACTTAAATACTAACTTAGGATTAAGAAGTCGAATCAAAATTGCTTTGCTCAACGTTTTTAACTGCACTCGGCGGAGCTCATCGATGAGTGAATTTACGATTATGTTGTGACGTCATAACAATTTAACTGCCTTAATAAATTTCCATAATTGTTGAAACTGGATCGAATTCGGGTTATCGGTTGACACATGATTAAATTCAACCAATAAGCAGCTGGCTTACAAAAACCTTTAGTTTAAAACGTTACAGTTAAAAAAATGATGTAGAAATGTGCGATTTAATCACAATTGGTGCAACCCATTCTAACAGTATTTACAGTGTGTTCTTACTGGGTAAAACAAGAATGTAATTTCGTCTTTCAACTAGGAAAAAAAGGAAATAACAAATGCGCAAGTTAAAACTAGGGCTAAAGCTGCGCGTACAACATTTCCTCCGTCCTTATTACAACCATTAACGTGACAGCATGTCATGCATACAAAGTCTTCTTGACTTCGATCGCAGTGATCCAGTCCTAGTGATTCAGTATGTATCGAGTCTAAGTTACATGGCCTTAGACCGCACTTCTTTTCAATGTGAAAGCCTTCTTTAGCTACATACACATTGCATTCATTAAAAAATTCCAAAAATTCTCTTACAAAAAAATTTCTTACCGTTTTTTTTCAGAATTGTAACACAAACATCATAAGCTTGATCATTGGGACACGGTTTCATGTCATCTTCAGTACACAAATCATTCGATGCTACCAAACATTGGTAACAACTGAGGTTATTGGACACGGCAGAGATTGCTACAAGAAAAAAATCGTAAGTTATACAAATACAAGAATCCATAAATTAAATATATTATCGAGTCAACCGTGTGTATAAACGGTTTTCATACAAATACAATTTTGGTGGAAGCTCCAAGCAAAAAAAAATTCAATCATGTTCTTTCTGACATTTCGCTACAATTTTATCTTTCCCGTTGTTACGACAGCCGCATCCTCTTTATAATAAAGTAATCATATCGTAGTGCAAATCCCAATGCACCACTGTGAGATAATCTCGCTTTATGGGTTTCCATAAAATGGTTGTGCGGTTGCCTTGGAAATAGCACGTTTAACCATATTCCTGACTTCATTTAAACGACATTTCTATTCAACCTTTTTAAAATGTATGCACAATGCGTTTTTTTTTATGTGCGCCGCCGCCTTTCGGAGCACTTTTAAACTGTTGACACGAGGCCGTTAAATAAACTGTGGTTGAAGAGTGTTGAAATATCTTCTCCGTTTATTTACAAATGGGAGGAGAGAATGCGGCTTTTTTTAATTGGAGATGGTTAACATCGATTAGATAAGTACCTTAAGGTTCGATGGAATGAAGGAATCTGAAGGGAGTTATTTAAAACGAGATGCGATTAAAAATGAATTTAACGGAATTTTAAATGCTATGAAAATTGGGGGTTTTGTTTTTTTTATTAGATAAGGGTTTGAACGCCGAAGGTATGTTATTAATTCAAATTTTGATTAAAATTATAAGTAACTTCATAATGCGAAGAGTTAAATCCTCTTAAATAAAACCAGCCAATCAGAGAACGGGTTCTTATGATTTTGCAAATGGCTACCAGTTTAACTCGTCCGTTTATGGAAGCTTTGATGTTTAATCCTGCAAATAATTCACCATCCATGGAAAAATGTTTTGGTAGGTTATTTAGTAAAGTAAAAATAAATAGATTTGGGTAAAATACTGTTTTTTAATACGAGTTTTTTCTATCGTAAACGATGAAACCTAACATTGAGTTTCGTTCTGCATCTAACAAAGCTCGTGTAAACAAACACTGTTCTGTTCGGCAGTTAGACGTAAATGTGGCATCGTTCACGACAGAAGCTTCATGAGAATGTAATCGCAAAACTACTACAAAAAGAAATCTGCGTAACCACCAAATTATTACATTAATTCTACATACAAAGGTCGCTGATTTGTTTTCTGTTTTCTTTTTTTAAATAGATCATTTTCCACGCAATAAATTTCCCGTCAACTAAACGGAAGTGAAACGCATTCAACCTGTTTATCCAATGGATTTAAAGGGTTACGAATTTGCGATTAGATTAGAAAAATCGTTACAAAACAGATCAATAACCATGTACTACAGAGACTTATTGCGCCCTCTTAAATTGATCTGGGTTAGAAAAACAGGAGAAAAATGCAATTCCTTTTTCTAAACCCCTTTTGGGGATTCGTTCCCACAAGAAAAACAAACAACTCCCTTTAAAAAATTCACCGATAAACTTCAACATCCTTTCACCTGGAACATCTTACATCACTATTACTATTAATAATGAAACAAAAAGTGAACTTGATAATAGAAAAAAAACGCCTTACTAGTAAACGTCAGTAGAGTCAACAACGAGATGAACGATAACCTGGTCATGTCAACTTTAAGTGCGAACAACACATTCAACGATCTGACGAGGAATATTGTGTAGGTTCATGCAGGTGTGACTCCGATTTAAGACGCGCTCTGACCATCTGGGCCCCACCCACTTGCATTTTCAAACTGCTCTCGCACCAATGAACTGATGGATCTAGAAAGAAAAATGAAGGCAGAACGACATTTGCAGCATCTACGACGCATGCGCACATCATCTCCCGGGAAAATTCCAATGGCTTATTTATACTATTCAATGCGTGTGCTCATGAATTCTGATTAGGTTTATTTCATTCATTTTTGATACCGCATAAAATTTAAATTAATGTTATTTTTCTAACATTGCAGGCAATTGACGATGATATATAAGTAGCCGGTACATTTCTAGTCCGAGGAATGTGGATTGAGTGACCAGTATATTCAAAATTAGTTTTTAGGATCGCCACCAGTCATCAGTGTTGCGTCACCTGTGGCTAAAAAGCCGCACTAAAAAATTATTTCGTGTGAGCCCGAAGAAAATAGTGAAGTAATTTCTTACTTTATGTGTATCATTTACGTCTCCCACAGGGGGTTTAAGTATCAACCAGATGTAGTGGTTGCCTGGCAACTAAAAGTGTTGTAGGATCGATCAGTTGAATCTCTATTTCCTGTTCTCAGGTAGAAAAAGCTCTTAACCTAATAATGTAACAATTCCGAGCTGATGATGGGCACTAAATAGTTGTTAATGAGGCCAATTTTGGTTTTAAAAAATTTTTTTTTTATTATAATTGGTTTTTACTGAATGTTTAAAAATAATGACATAAAAATATAATTTTTGTTGTGTTTTTTTATTACTAAAATTTCGGCACTTTCGGCAATTTCATGGGGGGAAGTTTTTGGAAATCCGAGCGTGACACCTTTTGATTCTCCTTCTCTGCCAATTGGATTTTTAAACGGATTATGTCTTCAGTAGCTGCTGCAAGCACCGCCTGTTGAGTTAGAAATGAATCTTGCAACGCGTCCAGTTGTTTGTGTTGCCAATTTATTAAATTAATCGCAGTGCCGCCTAAGATTACAGCAATTATGGCTAGAAGTAATGGAAATTTATCCATTTCGGGGACACTCTGTAATGGAGAAAAATAAGTTATCGGTGTCTTTAGAGTGTACATTATAAACCAGGTTTAGTTTAAAAACGAGGTTGTAGAATATTTTTTAAAAATGTTGTGATCTCACCATATGTTCAGCTTTCATGGTGTATCCATATCAAATAATAAACATCCTGATTTCATCTACCTGCGATTGCATTGTGATTATACGTGTACCAAGATTACGATTCTCTCCGGTGAATCATATTACACTTTTTTTATTTTGATAATCTTTTTATAAAAAATATTTTTTAATTACTGGTTACAATACAAAAAGTTACAAAAAATGTTTTTTATATAAAATTGTTGTTTGAAGTTTGATATAATGAATTTGAAAAATAATTAAAAACTCAACCGGACGGAATTATTGACACGTGAGATTCAATGAATTATGTTTTAAAATTAATTACACGTATTGATGCCAGAGTAGTAAACTCAATCCAATCGTAACTATTAGTAGTATAGTTTGTACGCGTGTTGTACTGGCCCCGAGCTGAAAAGCAATTAAATGTTTTTAATAACTAATAAAGATGTAATAAGAGTGAAAGTGTTGATTACGGTGATGAAATAGTTGCAACGGTCTCCCTGACAGCATTCAGCGCATTCCCAATCATTATACCAAATTCGGTCACAGAGTGTTATTCTCTCGTTTATAGATTTGACGCACGTTTCTTTGGTTGCGCACTGTTTGCTGATGTAGTGCATTTTTTCTGCGCCTTGCTGCCAGTACGGTAAACCTATTTAAAAAAAAAACACAATAAATACGTTATCAAATTATATTTCAAACCTGTGTTCACACTGAAGTAACGCAGAAATGGCGTGAGAGAATAATGAATTGTGGGTATGAAACGCGCAGTTATCGCACAGCTATCCCGAGAAGTTTGGTGAGTAAAATCGGAAGAAAGGTAGGAATTGCTTTGCGTCAATTCTGCGAACTTATAATGTGAACGCAGGTGTGAACCAGTTTAAGGAGTCTTTTTTATTCAATTTTGTGAATACTTACTTCCCCATTTCACAGTTGATAAACACCAGTCTTCAAATTGGTCACATGTTTGAACTGTCTTTACACATTTGTCATAATTTCCATCTTGTTGATGACAGACGTAACATTCCAATGAACTACCTGTAAAGAGGGCCACGCCTTAGTTGCGGTGTAAAATATAGAAGAGAGAAATTAAAATACAAGAGTTAAAAAACAACTTTTTGCAGACAAAACAGTTCTTACAGCAGAATTATTTCGTTGTTATAATAACTTTTATATGTATGTATACACAATACTCTGGAAGCAAAATAGTTATTTTTAACACTTAAAAATTTTGAGAATACAACAGTATTTCGTTTTAGGCTAACAATCTTGCTTACCCTTGACGATAAAAAATGATAGTAATAAGATAAAACGTATGAACTTTGTTGCTGATAAACCGTCCGACTGGTCCGACGCCCAATAGGTAGCCATTTTTATTCCAACCCGTTTGATCCAAGATGACGTAAACACTCCGAATAAACTGTCGTAAAGGTTTAATAGTTACACGTGGTACTATAATTGTCAATTTATTTTCGGTTATAAATTATATCAAACATAGTTACGTAAGAAAATAGTGATTTTATTAAAACAAAATTGTGTAAGTGAATATTAATATTAGCTCAGCCGATCGGTGGCGACATCTGGTAGTATTAACACAAAATAAAAACTACACGTCCCACACTTGGACATGAAAATATATTTATCATAAAAACAATTCAATAATGTTTATTATTTAATCAGAAAAATAATCATTTCACAAATTGAGCAACAACATTTTTTCACCATTATGACGTCATAGCCCACGCGACGTCCATTCGCCATTTTGCAGGCTGGGAAAGGAAGTCGTCGTCCTTCTAAATCTTATTGAATCTGTTGTACGTGCATTATAGCAACCTCGTTGCTCTTCTCTTTTCTAAAGGACTTAAACCCTAGTTGCTGTATGTCCATCCAGAATCTGAACACATTCGGTAAGCATAATAACATACCCAATTGGACTTGAACTAACAACGGGCGAGAACAAATCACACGACTGTATAAAATGGGTGCCTCATAACGCCACCACGACTCTTCCGCCACATTCTGGGGATAATTAATACAATAACAAAATATAATCTCACCCGACTAATCCGCCACTTACAACCATAAACCAGTAAAAGAAACGCGATCAAATTAATTCACTAGCACCACAAACGCAACGAAATGTTTTAGTAGGTTATAATTAGTATTAACCGGTGTTAATGGCCTTTAGGTACCGTATTAAAATTTCTGAAAGGAAATTTTAAAAATCAAAACAAAACAATACGTTTCATAAAACTTTATATATATTTTTTTTAAAAATGACTAATCAAAATATAAAATAGATAAAACCCAGTGTACATAAAGTCGTGCTTAGTCATTTAAATTACATTTAACGAGATAGAAAGTCACAAAAAAATTTTTTTAAAGTTCTTCAACTGCGTCGTTTGCAAGTAACTTACGCAACGTACTTAGATTTTGACCCTACCTGACCTCATTTTTTTTTCCCTACGAACATCTCTATTTAAACTGTGGCCTGAGTTCACTTTCCCCTTTACAGTCTTTTAGAAAAAAAACGGTTGTTATTTATTATAATATTTTTTTGTTTTTGTTTTAGACCCCTTTGCTGATGCAATCAAGGGTGATGACGAGGGTGCCCAGGAGGGACTCATTCATATAAGGATCCAACAGCGAAACGGACGTAAAACATTAACCACAGTCCAAGGCATTTCCAATGATTACGACAAAAAGAAAATTGTGAAAGCGTGCAAAAAGGTTGATCATTTAATAAAGAAGATTTTTAGTTTTTTTTTTTTAGTGTATGCAGTGAGTTAATGAAACGGTGAAAATGATTTTCTAAAATGTGATTAAAATGTCATTATATTGATTTATATCTATCTATTTGGCCTTGTTCCCATATCCGTACTAAAAGCTTTACATAACTTAAAAGGAAGTTGATTAAAATTTTTGGATGAGTAGATATGAAATAATAAATGAAAAGCAGTGTTTGCAACTGATCTCTGCTAAAGTTATGAGTTGAAAATGTAAAAACTTTGACTTGTTATTCTTAAGTCCTTTTTAATATTTTATGTTCCATTGATCTTTTGATTTATGTATTGACTAGGTTTGTTCTGTGGTGACACAGAGTAAAATTCCACGAACTTCACACATGAAGGTTTTAATAGTGGAATTTTACTCTGAAAATGAAACTTTTTAACTACAAAACACAGTTTTTGTAGTTAAACTGTAATTCAATTGATGGCTTACTCATATTCTTTTTATTTTTTCAGGAATTCGCCTGCAATGGTACTGTAGTTCAGCACCCAGAATACGGCGAAGTTTTACAATTGCAAGGCGACCAACGTGAAAATATCTGCCAATTTCTCACCAAGGTGGGCATCGCCAAACCCGAACAGCTCAAGGTGCACGGCTTCTAAGCCCCAACGTGCCAATGTGAAGACGATCCCAAAAGAAATAAAAAACCAAAAAAAAAAAAAAAAAAAAAAAAAAAATAATTCGAGAATAACTAAAAGTCTTTTAGTACAATTCAATTCAATAATCCTGAATTTAACCAAAAAAAAAAAAAAAAAAAAAAGAAAACTTTATTTCCCAACTTGCCTTTTAAAATCTGAGTAGAGAGAAATTATTTCCTTTTTTTTTTTTAATTTTTGTCTCTCCTTTAAATGCGCCCTTTGTTTTGGGAGCTGTCGTCATTAAATTGACCATTTGTAAAATAATAGTACAGTAGCAGACTCCTTTATTTTTCTCTCTCTTGTTGTGTGGTTTAATAACATTTATTGAAGATAGTGAAATGCACTTTTATTGCCGGTAGACTGAAATCGAATTAGGCAAAATACGAAATTGTTTCAAATAGGTTTGTGAAATTTACCGAGAGAATAACCTATAATAAATTTTGATGTTTTATAGACGATAACATTAGTTACAATTTAGTTTGTTAGATTAATTCTTTTCATTTTTTTTCTTTTTTTTATTTTTTTAATTTTTTTTGGGGGAATGTTAATTGAAACTCATCTACTGAAAACATAGCAATGTATCTCGATGCTATTGATATTTTTCACCAAAACTTGAGGAGTTTTTATTGAAGTAAATGGATCCTTTTTTTTCTTTAAATATCATGTTTTGTTTTTTTTTTTTTATAAAACTGTACAGCAGCTCATAAGAAAATTTTTTGATTAATTTGAGATTTTTAAATATTTCTTTCCCTCTTTTCATGTCTCGTTTAAAAATTAAAAATTTCAATAAAAACATACACAAAAAGTTGTTTTTAATAGTTTGAAAATTAATTTTAAGATACAAACACTAACATTTTGAAGGTGAAAAAAAATTAACAAAAGGTTATAAACTTGAATTTCTGATCGGCTGTTGATGATGGTAATTGAAAATATCAATAAGAAACTGAAACAGGTTAAGCTTTTTTTTTTTATTTCACCATAAAAATTAGGAATTTTATATACCTGATTTGCTCTCTAAATTAAGTCCTTTCCAATTTTAGTTCATTGCTTGGGCCAAGGCCACAAAGCAGCAGATATACCGTGATAAGAGAATTTGATGTTTGCATTGAAAGATCGTTAGGAAATTGCCAATTTTAACACTAGGGGAAGTATTAAAACTGTGTTTATATACCTTGCGACATTTGGAGAAGACCAAATATTTACAGATTGGTACTAAAACAGCCGTAATATTTACATGACCTACACTACTTTTAATTTTCGAAAATCAATCCTTTGAATACTAATAAATTTGTGATGAAGGCTTAGGAACATATTTATCTTGCATAATTAATCTTATTGAAAAACCATTTCCATCTTTGGTCATGTAAACATAAAGACTGAGAGGATAAAATTGGAAGATTGGCAAAGACAAAATAAAATATAAAAAAAAATGTCCCTGAAATATTACAAAGTTAAAGCATCGTAGTAATTAACAACCGATTCAGAATATACTTTTAAAATATTTTTTAAATATAAATAACAATATTTGAAAATTATAATATCGTGTGAAATTGACTAAAATGAGTTAATGAAGCTTATTTACATAAAAATAAAACGAAAATGAAACCTAACATAAAGATCGTTTACGACGATTTCGTTTCCGCTGTAATCGATAACGAGAATCATATCGCCGTAGTTTCTTAATTCGCCGCTTGACGGCGCGACAGATGCGAATCACCATGTCCAACGCATCGTCTGCATCGTACTGAACGAGCAATTCGCGGGAAATGAAATTTGCCAGTGCTTGATGTGTCCGGTTCCGGCACCCGCACTGTACGTGCTGTTCAAAAGTAAAAGTTTCATTCACGTAGGTATATTGATGATGTCCAACCGGTTCCTCCACGGGAATCGAGATAGAGACGTTTTCTGTAGCTGTCGGCACGCAATGTTCAAGAAATGATTGACAGCAACCCAATGATGACGGACAGCGTAAAAGACGAATGTGCCGCACCAAATAGTGTTTTCCTGTTTCCAAAGGGGTGAGTTTACCTAATGGTAACATCTACAAAAAATAAAGGGAGTTGTATAAATAAACAGGTAAATCGATTTCGTTTAAAGGCGTTGATATATTTAGAAACCTGACATCTGTACTTTGTAACAGGGAATGTAAATAAGAAGCGAAAACAAACAGGCAAATGAACTCAAGGTAAATACGTCACATGATTAGCCGAGAGCGGCGCCCGATTTGAATAGTGTCAAAAAATGGAAGTATTTCAAGATGGATGCTTATTTGACGAGGTAAGGAAACGAATGAGTGCTGTACGTGACGGGAAGTCAGGATTTAATGATTTGGTAGATTTTTAAGGCATATCACTAGGGTAACAAGTTCTTTACAAGTTCGTAAAAGAGATTTGCTAAACTGACAAAATCGTGGTTTGCGAATTTCCGTTCAGGTTTTATCGAAAATGTTGGGACGTGCTCGAAGAAAAGGTTTGGATTACAGGCATCGCATGTAATTTATTATGAGATTAGTTGGTAGTTTTACATTTACTATTGAAAGATCAACTTTTGGAAGTTAAAAAAAGAAGTAATTAACGTCAGCTTGTCGCATAAAATTCCAAATTTGTTCACATCTTAACATTTTCCACGCGCCAAACCACAATATTAAAATCAGATATCGGAAAAATGCAATCTGTCATTTTCCTCTCGACATACACGCTTGAAAGAACTCATTTCACATTCAACCATAGAGCCAATTCTCCCAAACAGGAAATGTTTGAAAAGCACTTAAAAAAACATTTAAATAAGAGAAAAATCGGAAAAAAAAAAGAAAAAAAAACTCCCAAAAAACAAAAAAAAAAAAAAAAAATTACTTACACCAAGAGGAGTTACCTTGTAAACAGGACTGGAACAGCACTCCTCTTTACCACCACTACATCTGGAATCGTCATCTTTTTTCTTCTTCTGCCTTTTGGCCACACCTCTGACCCCTGCAACAGCATCGAGGGGCATGGACGAAGCAGACGACACACCACCGACATGTGTCGCCGATTGTCCGTCAGAGGGCGCCCGTGGAGAAAAGAGGAGCACAGCCAAACTAAGGAGAAGGGCGATCGTACGGATCACCATATCCAGAACGATGCCACACGACGGGCATCACTTACAAAATGGCCATCGGTAAAACTGCAGCTGCAATAGCAGATGGCAGTTAGTTTGATTGAGCAACTCAGCTCCCGTGTGTTCAATCCACTGGTGTCCCGGGTCTTTATATCCTCTCACACAACTTGGCAGCGAGTTGGCGCCACAGCTGAGTCAGAGGATCACTACTAAAAGTGATGAGTGGATCCCGAGTAGCTCCCACTTTTTTTTTTTTCCCGCCAAATTCAGGGAAAATGGTACAATAAAACTTAACGGATTACATCAACGTAAAAACCCCCACACCTGGATGGGGAGTCGTAATTAGACTTAATACCTGAACCACAAAAGTGGGGAAAAGAATCGTCAGTTGGGGGGAGTTTATAAAGAAAGAAAAAAAAAAAAAAAAAATGGCGAAACGAACTCTGGTGGTTGCTAATTGAACCCGGTTTTTTCCCACCCGTTGCTCAAGTCATGCGCAAATGGGTCATAAAAATGATTTGAACAAAGTTGTTTTATGATTTCATTTTGCGTGGAATGGAATAATTTGTAGTTAATTGGAATAACACTTAATGGACTCTTAATTCATTATTTTTTTTTTATACTTTCTAGAAGCATTAAATGAGTCACTTTTGGGGGGAGGGGGGGGGTCTTCTTTTGATTTCAGTGTTTTCCCCTGTCGTAATTATTCCCCAGGTGATAATCTACAGGTGAGATCAGCAAAGATGGCGCCATGTTTGAATCAGAGTTTGGAGAATCCAGAACATTTCAATCCTTTGGGTACTTCGTAATCCGAGATGTTTGTTAGGTTTTATTTTTTACTCCTTGTTGAGGTCATTGGTCTTGTAGGGACATCCGGTTGGTGTGATTATTTCGTTTGTGCACGAGTTTGTCGGTAGGGTAATTTCTTGGCAGAGTGTGGTAGCTTATGTAACTGATTAGATGGAATTTTTCTGTGGGTTGACTCTAAAATAGGAACAAAAAGATGGATTAAATAAAAGATGAAATTTTTCTTGGAAAATGGTGTTTACATTTCGGTTGGGTGGGTTTTGGGTGAGTAACTGGGATTTAGGAAAGGTGAGATTCAAAGCTTGATTGATGGGGTGCTTTGAAAGCCATTGGGTGTTTGATCAGTTTGAGAATGAGTTTTTTTTTTTTTTTTTTTTTTTTTTTAGAAGTGGAAGAGATTCTTGGTTTGGAGATATTATGTCCATGAAGAGTATGTTAAAGGTATGTGAATTTTTATGTGATTTTGTGTAGAGTATAAGTAGGTGGCATTTCTTGTGTGATCAGTCTTAAATTGGTTTGAATAATGTTTGTGCATTCCTGCCAGATTCCATTACAAAATTTGGCAGATGTTGCATTTAGTTTGGCGTGTAAAAGTAATGTTTTTTAACTATAAAGTTGATATATTATACTAGAAAGTTACAAAACTTTGCTTGTTGTAGCAGAAATGTTGTGTTGGAGTTTGCAATGCCCATAATTTATTCGTATAGTATGCCAGTTCATGAAGTTTTCATTGTATCAAGAGTATATAGAAATATTATTTCTATGTACTCTTGATTGTATGGTGTAGGTATAACCAACAACAGTTCGACAACATATGATGTTGAGAGTATGCTGCAGTGTCCTTAACAAAAAACTACAAGTTTTCTGCAGTAAATCGCCCAATTGCAGGAAAATGAAAACAAACTTCAGTAAACTGAAGAAAACGAACTGTAGAAAGAAACTGCAGTAAAAATGAGCCAATTTCCTGAAATTTTACTGCAAAAAGTGCAGTGAAACTAGTTTTTGATTATAGAAAAACTGCAGTTTTTTCACTGGGTTTTTATACAAATTGGAACTATATATGTAACATATGTCAAGTTTTACATATGACACCATTGATAACAGTACAAAGTATTTTACTTACACCAGTTCAAGTTAAGTGTTTTATTTACAACTGTTGAAGTAAGAGTGTTTTACTTACACCAGTTGAAGTGTTTTACTTACACCAATTGAAGTAAGTGTTGTACTTACACCAGTTGAAGTAAGTGTTTTACTTACACCAATTGAAGTAAGTGTTTCACTTACACCAATTGAAGTAAGTGTTTCACTTACACCAGTTCAAGTGTTTTACTTACACCAATTGAAGTAAGTGTTTTACTTACACCAGTTCATGTGTTTTACTTCCACCAATTGAATTAAGTGTTTTACTTACACCAGTTCAAGTAAATGTTTTACACATACCAATTGAAGTAAGTGTTTTACTTACACCAGTTCAAGTAAGTGTTTTACTTACGCCAGTTCAAGTAAGTGTTTTACTTACACCAATTGAATTAAGTGTTTTACTTACACCAATTGAATTAAGTGTTTTACTTACACCAGTTCAAGTGTTTTACTTCCACCAATTGAATTAAGTGTTTTACTTACACCAGTTCAAGTAATTGTTTTACACATACCAATTGAAGTAAGTGTTTTACTTACACCAGTTCAAATAAGTGTTTTACTTATAAATCTTACACCAGTTCAAGTATTCTACTTACACCAATTCAAGTAAGTATTTTACTTAAACAAGTTCAAGTGTTTTACTTACACAAGTTCAAGTGTTTTACTTACACAAGTTCAAGTGTTTTACTTTCATAAGTTCAAGTAATTTACTTACACAAGTTCAAGTGTTTTACTTACACAAGTTCAAGTGTTTTACTTACACAAGTTCAAGTGTTTTACTTACACAAGTTCAAGTGTTTTACTTA
>JAQGAS010001691.1:0-16320 GCA_034686365.1 Pachymerium ferrugineum
ACTGGCCAGAAACCAGTTACCTACTGCTTTATAAAGTGTGCTCGGCCGACAGCATAATTATCAATGTGAAGTTAAATGCATTAAAAAATACTTGAACTTAAGTTGAGAATAACATTATATGTAACCTTACGAACTAATATTTCACGACGTTCGGAAATAAAAACCTGGGAATAGCGTTAAAAATGCTTTTTCACGCCATTTTTACTTTGTTCTCTCAATTCTCGTAACGCGAAGCCATTTTTGGCCTAAAGTATCCCCTCTAACATTTTAAAAGAAATTACAGCAAATTATTCCCCTGATAAACTTACGGAACACCAGTAGATTATGTTAGGTTAATAGTATGAGAAATTGACCAGGAACCACATCACGTTAGGCTTATATGGCGAATGGAAAAACCCACTCGAGATCAATGGATTGCATCATTCGTCTTCCACTCTCAAATATTAACCTTCGTAAATTAAATTTTCTTTGCACGTTACTTCCAAAAGGATAGATTCAATTATTCACAATGTTAAATGTGCTTTTTTACAATCTACGACACGAGCTGGACACGAGCTGGACACGAGCTGGACACGAGCAAACAAAACCATACCTTCGCTGTCGCTAATCCCGGGAAAGAATGGATGAAAACCACGAACACGCATGCGCAATACACGTATCACACGTTTGTTTGGACTAGATAAGTCCGCGCACAAAGTAGTTTCTAACAAATTCAGGCAAACAATCTCTCCTAACGAATTTTCTCAAATAAAAATATTAGTAATTGTGCAGAATCACATGTAAAGTATTCACTTGTAGACGCATTGTTAGTTATTTGTGCATTTTAGTACATACGATGCCAAACTGCTCGAGTGAAAATAGTGCGTTCACTACGTTGACAGCTAGTGGCCTCTAGCGGGTGAATAATAAACTCCAGTATTAAAATTTCATCCATCGTTACGGATAATAATCGATATGGATAATAAATTGGGAAAATTAACTGATGAACATTGCTTACATACGACTGTACTAACGAAAGGTATAAGTAATTAGAACGTACAATATTGTAAATTATATGATTTATTTTAGCTGATTTTTTAAACGCTGTCGACGCAAGATCGAGAGTCAGACTCAATCGATTTACCGAACCGGTAAAATATTTTAAACCCATGGACCCGTGTATTTGTAATGTTTATAATTTCTACGACAGATAATGTTTATTGACAGCAAAGAGGAACCAGCATATGAGACTTGGAAGGCGTAAGCCTCGGAAGCAAGAAAACATGGATTAGTTGTGATCCACGTTTTCTCACTACCCTTAGTGGGATTTATTTATTAATTACCTAATAATTTTTTTCTAGTGAAAATAAATTACATTGGGAAAAATTTCTTAATTCTGATCGCTCTGTGACGCCTCTAGGTAATTTTTATCAATTAATATATTTGTTTTGCCTTTAAAATTTTTTTTAGAAATTCCATTTGGTCATGAGCGTTTTTACAATAATCTTGTTCAACCTGTGAAGATTAAACCATCCGGAAAAAAAATCCATCAACAGCCGACTATAAAATTGGAACCGCAACCTCAGGAGGATTCGCCGTAATTTTCTTACATCTCTTGCATTAAAACATTTTTAAATCGTGTTTACTAAATTTATAGGCTCAAGCAATTTCTACCCAAGTTTAACCCTAAACCGAACAAAATTCAACCAATTTCTTTAAACAAGTGTTTTTGTTGTCCGGAAAGAATTTGTAAAAATGAAATGGACAAAACTAAAATCCCATTTCAAACTAAATCAAATGAAATTAGGATTCAAGCTGCAATGGCCAAAAAAGCGAGAATGCCTTTTACAAAGTCTTAATTTGTACATTTTGGAATTGCGTGCAAACTTTGATTTCTATACTGAATAAATTTACTGAATAATAAAACAAATAAAAATTATGAAAAACTTTTATTTATTTTTACTCATAAGTTGTTTATAGTTAAAAATGAGTCCATACGCCAACTTAAAAATATGCAATGTCCATTCGAGAGATAACCTGGCCGCGCCCTTCCACCTGCAGTGCAGCTGGTTCCATCTCGGGAGACAGTAATACCCTTACGAGTGCCGCGGCGGTGGAAGTAAAAAACCGATTATTGCATTTTAAGCGCCGCTTCCTATAAACTGGTGGTGCAAGAACGTATCGTTCCATTTACATTGAGTATTAGTTTTGCTGACAACTCAATTAAAAATATTCTTGAAATTCAAAATCAAAGAGCGAGCTAATTGTAAATTTATTGCCAAACTGTTTTGTGATGTCAGAGGAAAGACCACTAATGGTTGATATATACAAAAAAATTTAAAAAAAAAATTATATCACCAACTAAAGACCAATTAACTGCTATGGTTGATATACACAAAAAAATTTAAAAAAAAACTTATATCACCAACTAAAGATTAATCAACTTCTATGGTTGATATACACAAAAAAAATTTTGAAAAAACATATATCACCAACTAAAGATTAATCAACTTCTATGGTTGATATACACAAAAAAAATTTTGAAACAACTTATATCACCAACTAATCATAAAGTCTGTAACATGTTTTCTTATCTGTATCCAAAGTTACATTCAAATTGTTCTCTCTGATAAACAATTTAATTTGCAAACAAACAACTTCGGGAAAATTTTGGCAATCGGATATTACCAAGGTTTCCAAATCATTCTCCATTGCCAATAACTCAAAAATAGGCGCAACACTCACCTCATTACAAAAGCTTAAACTAAAAGAAGTCAATTTTCTTAAACGATTCGTTCCATATAAGATTGTAAATAACATATCATCAGTGAACTGTTCACAACATTCAATTTTCAGCTCTTGCAAATCCAAACATCTCTCAAATACAAATAATAACTGATCAAAATTAGTCAATAGAGAATCGCATTCCAACTTAAACGATATCAACTTGGAAAATGGAATCACTTGACCATCATTTCTAGTCATATAATTGACAGGCGAATGTGCAACAGCCATCAAACTTAATTCTCTTAGATTAGGACACGTGATTCCAATTGATTCCAAATTGATTTTTGATAAGGACAGATGCAGAGCAGTAACTTTAAATCCAATAGAACTCAAAGTTCCTATAATTTTCTCATCACAATTTACTTTTAAACTAAAAGTAACATTTTCTCTACAAGTTAACATGTCTTGGAGAATACCATCAAAAGTATCAAATAAACTGGAAATGAGAGTCAGTTGGCGTAAATTTGGGCAAGAGTTGACAATAAAATTCAAAAATCCATTGGGAATACGTTTAACATACATATCTAGTAAATCACACAATTGAAGGGGTGAAATTTCATTCTTATCTTTAAATAATTTGAGAAAAGCTTCGCGCACAAAGTGATAACATTTAAAATGCTTGAGTTGGCTCAAATTGAGTAGTGCAGCCACACACCCATTAACCGTAACCTTACTCCCTTCCAAATCTAATTCTTCGAGTTTTGCACCTCCCGACTTTGATTGTACAAATCGTTGGACCCCGACGTTTGTTACAGCTGAGTCGGGTAACTCGAGAATTTCTAGTTGGAAACAGTTGTCGCCAATTACAACCAAAAGGTCATCGTTTGCTGACTTGCATACGGTTAGTTTGAGGACCACGATGTTCGGTATGGAAAGAATCAGTTGACGGAAGTCTTTCTTCGCACTACCCAAATACTGGCAATCTAAGTGCGTTAAGTTCTGTAATGAATAAAGAAGAATAAGGCACGAAAAGAATAAGGAACGTAATGAATAAAGAACGTTATTATTCTCATTCTCATTTCAATATGAAAAAAATTAGTACCGTTATAGCAACATTATAATGTTTCTTACCATACATATTTCTGAAAGTTCATATGCTCCTATTTTGGTAAATAGTTTACGGTGACTTGGAAAACAGAGATTTAATTTCTTAATGTCTGGTCTAATCAATCGATTTCTCTGTTTGAGGGTGCAGAACTCCATCGTGTCATCTCTACGCAAGAATTCATCGTATAAGTTAATCAAGTCTTCAGTTAAATCGCACGCTAAAGATAAAATGAGTTGTAGTGTTATATTTTTTAAGCTGAAAATTGAAATTACGGAGGATTTTCAGATCATTAGTTGAGTAAATGGTAAGATTTCTACAAATTTTTGACATGCAGATTTCCTTCAATGACACGACGTCTACTCGGATAGGCATTTTGAACCAAACAAAATCAAGGGTTAAATCAAAAAGAATTCAATAAGAACTACCTAACTCAACAATACATTTTTGAGACACCTAGTGGGATTTATGCTCGTTACAGCGTTACTGATATTTTAGGTGACGTTTGTACATAAACACAGCCGACAAGATTGACAAATGTGTGCTGCACTGAAGATTATTTTATAGAATTATTATTATTCCTATAAAAGTATAATTCATTTCGAGATTTGCAATTTCTTAGATTGTATTTTGACCATTAATGTAAAATTGAATATAATTGACTTTGCTTGGCACAAGTGGAGAATACCATCGTCAATTTAAAATTTCACGTTTACCTAAGTAATGTCGTCATTTAAGTTTGCAAAAAAAAATTTAATTCCTAAATATTTATTCCCATCTCGATTAGTACGAATAATCAGCAAACATGCCTACTTTTTAAGCAATTTGTAATTTAATTTTACAGGTCTATAGCCATATCTTTTCATGGGCTGTATATAAGTGTAGCAAACTCCTCAAAATGTACTAAAAATGGTAAATATTTCAAATGTGGCCAGGGGCGGCGCAAGGCTGGTGGCAGCCCTGTGTAAAGTATAAAAAAATCGGTGGCCCTTCGCCTGCCAATGTCAATATGGCATCTTATGCAAGCCAAAACACATGTATAGCTGTGTATTGACGTGGGGTCTGGCGGCCCCCGGGATTTGGCGGCCCTGTGCAGGGGGCACGGTTTACACATGCCTAACGCTCTGCGCCTCCTCCACCACCACCAGCAGCAGCAGCTAAATTTTGACAGGAAGTTTTTAGAGTTCTGAGAGCAAAAATGTTTACATTGAAATTTAACCTATTTGTTTATTTATTAAGTGGAGACTTCGAAAAATATTTTAATAACCTTCTTTCTAGTCCTATCTGTTGTATTTTTTCCCCTTTAAGTTAGACTAGAAAAATTCCAGCACAGCATGAAGCATGAAGCAAATCCTAATCTCACTGTTGTTGTAGCTGAAATATTTGCCTCAGCAGCCTTCTTAGATAAAATGTGCAAATTCAAGTATTGAAAAATCGATTTCTCTAGTTGCACATAATTTCTCACAAATGGAAAAATCAACAGACTCAAATGGTTCTGCATGCCGTTATAGCAAAAGCAACAATCATTCTAGAATTGTAACGTTTACCAGGTACAATGTCCCGATTATAAGACCATTCGAAAGATAACCTGAACCACCTCCAGTGCAGCTGGTTCCATCTCGGGAGACAGTAATACCCTTACGAGTGCCGCGGCGGTGGAAGCTTTTCAACGCGAAGAAAAGACAACCGACAAGCTTAAAGCATCGCTCGGCATCATTAATATGGAAGTGCAAACAACCTATTTCGCCGGCCAACCATGTTTAGAAAGATTGGGAAACTTTACAAATTAGAAGTGATAAAACTAATTTTATATATTTTATTTAAGGAACATGTTTTATCTTACAAAGAAATCATTGGATGGTACAACGGTCATCCACAGTTTAAAGACATAAATAGTTCATAGTTTAGCCTTTAGTTAATGACTTAAATATACAGATAAAATTGGATTCATTCATGTTAATTAAAGTACCCTCTCTTACAGGAAATAGACTGATAATAATACCAAACGCAAACAGAAACACAGAAAAAGTAGTAGTGGTCTTGTGACGTAATGTATGAATAAATCTACATATTGCACACATGGCTTTTCTGTTCTATGTTGTTCTGAAAACCACATCCAAATCAAAATGGTAATCAAATGCTGCATCTGCATATATTTAAAAAATGGATCAATAATCTCTAGTGTTATTTGGCAGTTATTGTTATTGCAGTATTTTTTAACGCCGTGGCAAGACGTTGTTTATCTGGAGACATCCGCATCTGCCCATGCAGGATACTGAATTGATTCTTGAGAATATCCAATGAGATACTGTCCCACAAAAATTTCGCAAATTCCCAGAGCATCAACTCCTTGGCTTCCTGACGGCTGGCCATCAGCCCTACGGTTGATAAATAAGAGTATTTTGTGTTAAAAGATTTCTTCAAACTCTAAACAGCGAATTTAATGATCAATAGTGGAAGAACAAATAAATACATGGCAAGAAAATTGTAACGTTTAATCCAACTTTTCCGAACAAATGGCAAAGCCTGTTATTCTTTCAACCTTGCACCAGTCCAGGCTGATGTTGCAGATATCATCACTACCAATAATGTCGCACCAATACACGTGAGATTCTTTCACTTTCAGTTGGCAGAAGCATAAATGTTACAAATCGGAATGCATACACATTGTCATTAACCATATTCTTAACGCAACCTAAATTTATAATGTTCTCATCCAGAATTTTGTATTTATCAGCTGGACTGATTGGAGGTGGATATTTTGGGCACACTTTGAATAAACGGGCACAGAAATTCAGTACAGTCATAGCACAAGATGAAGAGGGCATAATGGATATAGATTCAAAACATAAAAGTTTATCTAACATAAAAGAATTGAAAAGTTGACTTGACTAGTTTGCCGTAAGGAGATGTTGCTGATACTGGGCTGAATAAGGGAGAGAATTGAGGTCAATGCCTTCTAAGAAACTTTTGGACGAGTCAGAGAAGTAGGGACCTTCTCCCAGGTTCTCCCAGGAATCCATGGTTGGAAGGTGGTGGAGCCATAGTAAGAATTGGGTCCAAAGGTTGTTGGGGAGATGGTTTCGGTGAACGGGATCTGGGACGTTTCTGTTGTTGCTGTTGTTGAGTTGGCCTGCGACAACTGAACACGGGAGTAACACATGGTTGCAACTTTTTGGGTGTTGCATGCAACTGCAGATGTCGGTTTTTCTGCTGTTGTCGGTTTAGCTGCTGTTGCAGAGCTCGCTGCTTGATGTAGTTGGAGAATTCAGTGGGCGAGCGGCGAGGCGATCTCTTAGCACTGCTCTTCAGCCTGGTCGATCCAAATTTGGTTTGGGCAAAGGCAGCTGTTGTAAACGTGACTGGAGCTGATGCGTTAGGCCAAAATGCTGGCATTGATGTTTGATCCATGAATCCAAGTGGTGGTGGTGATGAAGGATCTCCAGTCGACGAAGATCCAGATTCAATACCGCTGCTTGGACCGATTGAGCTGATACCCATTCGACTAAGAGAGGCTTCAATTGGCTCGAAGCATTGTGCCTCAGGGTTCAACGTGCGGCTCACTTCCCTGTCTGTACTTCCGTCTTCACTAGCAGCATTATCTGCAGTTTTGTCGTAGAGAATGTTCACCGTTTCTTCCTCGCCAATTCTGTAGCTGACTTCACCTGGGTCGATCCAGACACTGAGTTCTTCAGGTAAACTTTTGCGGACGTCACCAACTTCAACTCCGCTGTATTTGGCTGCCTGTTCAATCAATGGATCAACTGGATCACATACTCGAAAAGCTGAGCCTTTGATAGGCATATCTGGATACCAATGTCCTTCAAACTTGCGCTTCAATGCTCTTTCAAGTTCTTCTCCGAATACGTTTACCCTTAGACGGGGTAGTTTGTTGTACAAATAAGAGATGACAAAGTTGAGAGCAACTTTGACTTCAATGTGCATTCTGATTATTGGTCGACAATTTCAGTAATATGTTAATATGTTTTCAATTTTTTTACTTTGATCCACAGTTTTGGTTTTCTTTTGGATGGTGTCTTCGCGAAAGTGGAAGCAGTTCAAAAGGAAATCAGGGCTATTGAAAATAAAAAAAGAAATCTCATTATAGATCAATAAAACACTATTGGACAACATTATATTCAGTCTTTTATGCTCGCAATTCTATTTTCATATCATTTGTTTGAAAACAAAAGCATTCAGATGACCACAATCATTGACTAGAAGCAATGGTAGTCAGATATAGCATGAATGGCAAATTGTGTCAAGACCACTATTTAAAACCATACATAATATTAACCAAAAGAGTAATACCAAGATTGACAATAAGTACAAACTAAATCATTATCTCTTCATTCACCTAAAATTATAAATCTGGATATTAATCTGGGTTTCTGTAGAGACCTCTTATGTGTCTATTGACTGTTGTTACCTATCTAAGTACATAGCAATAACTTAAACAGTTTTCCATCAAGGCCTAAGTGGAGAAAAACAAATCACCTCCTTTTTCTAGTTGACCATAAAAATGATTTACCCCTTAAGGACTGCTAACAAGCACTAAAAGCAGGAAGCAGACACGAGTTTATCTCCTAAGGCCAACTAAGCTGACATCATGTTGATAGAACTTGGTAATAAATACACGTTTTTAAACAACGGACATTAGGCCCTGGGATTCTATTTAGTTTCCTTGGTCTGCACCTAGATGGCATTGTGCAACATAGGGCTTGGGCTTAATATAGACATAATTTTCTGATTATAATTCAAGTGGTGATGGAATGCAATGAAATTTTCCAATAACCTCAATATGATAACCAAAAATGTGTGTCAACCACATGCATGTCTCCAAAAAAGACGGAAGAAGAAAGAAAATTATAAGGAAATAACAAGATTTTCCCAGTTGTGTCATTTCTGTCAATTACAGACTTGCAAAAAATAAGTAGATAAAATTGGAATGAGAACAAATATTTTTAGTTCTACTTGGTTATCACCAGAAATCAGGAGGATCTAACAGTTGGCTACAATTCAAGATTTACTTAGGGGGCCTAAAGTCCCCCAAACAAGGTTGACAAGTTAGTCTAAAAATATCCTCGCATACCTTTCCAATATAATATATGGACCTTGGCTGTGATGTAGTTAAGTTTCCTACTATAAATACCAATTATCATGAAGTAAAAATAATAGATGTTTCATCCCTGCGAATAAAACTTCTTTTCACCTCTAAAAATTGGAATGCATCAACCATCCACAATGAAACAAAAGGAGGGTTCACAAAGTGTGCAGTTTCATTATTTTCGGTCTATAATACCAAAGTATCACCAACATTGTTACAGATATTTTCAGTCATTTGTAAGTGCCATTTTTGATTCTTCAAAATTTTTTCATTTAATAATTATCACCTCGTCCTTTATCATGCATCGATTACTTCTTTTAACGATCGGCTCAATGAGTGGTAGTATTCTTGGGTTCTTCTGGGATAAGTGGAAAAACAAATTCAGCCACCAATGCCAACCATATTCTGCTTTCATAAGTGGCTATAAATTGAAATTCAAATTATTCGAATGTTCTGACACTGTTGTGATTTGCTAAGACAAACGAAAGCAGATACCACGTTGGGTATGCGAACATTTCACAGAAAATTCTCCGATATACCGTAGTGGTCAATTTCACTCTTACCTTGAACATCCAGTTGAAAAATACACCATCAAGAAAAGCGACAAAATCAATGTTGCATATGAGAATTTTACGTCAGACAACAACTATGAGCCAATGTATTTGGCCATTCCAGAAAATCATTCGGGCCGTACAAGAAATGTACTCAGAACATCAAAACTTAATATTACACCTGTGGTAATAAATTTATTTTATTTCGAGTTTGTATTGTTTCAGTATTCTCCCAATTTTGAGCTTCATTCCTATTACATTTTTCTTACTTTTTCTCTTTCATTAGTGCAAGGGTACAAGAACTAGACATCAATGGGACGATATACGAATGACAATCGAGAAGGAAATGAAACAAACATTTGGAAAACGAAAAAATGTTTATGTGATAACTGGACCAATATTTGAATCATAGTAAATATAATACGTAGAAAGTGTTATTATGTAATAGTAACTAGGTCCTTTTTCAGTAGAGATAGGAATCTCGGTAACACATACGTGAAATTCGACGTAATCGGTCAACCCGGTCAACTTTATTATCAAATCAATGTTCCTACCCATTATTTTAAACTGATAGTCGGACTGATGGACGACAACACTTGGAAATACCTCTGTTATGTTTTGGATAATAGGAATTATTTCAATGAAGAATTACAAGATAAGAAGTACGTGTGTTTGCCATGTTTAGAAAAATTAAGTGGACTGAAATTGCTTGTCGAATTACAAAGAAGGCCAGGACTACTTAACCCATGATGGTTTCAGCATAAGAGATTAAGCTCTCTTGGAACCCTAAGTGTGGCGCTTATGGTGCATAACCGTCATTAACCTCTCACCATTCCAACTATTTTGTCATTCAATTTCGTCCATCCAAACTTTTGTTTATGTAGAAATGAGAAAATTCTGAATTAATCTTTGAAATGTAAACAAAATTACTGAATGAGTAAACTAAAATCAATTCCACGTTTTTCATGCTTTTCTTAATCCGATTATTGGGAATTGACATTCACCTATGAAGTTGTACTTTCATTTCTCATTCAAAGGTTGGAAGAAAAAAAGAGAATTAATGGCGAAATTGTGCAAAATTTTTGAATACATACACTTCAAAAAGCTGAGAAACCGGGCCATCACTCCACTTTAAATTTCAATTGGAACCAGAAGTTAAAGTACGGTCTGTTTAGCTTCACAAAGAAGACTTAAATGAAACCATAGACTTATATACCATGTTATATAGGTCTATGATGAAACGCAGTATCCCATGAGAAAATATTGCACATTTATTTATATTTTATAAAGTGTACTCGGTCACTGGCCAAAACCAGAGAGAGACTTAACTGCTTTATAAAAATTTCAATTTTTTTAAACGACCTTTTACAGTTTTGCCTTGATATTATGTGAAGATTCAAATTATTTTTTAAGTAAGTAGCTGCAAAAATTTAATTTTTTTTTAGCGAATACGCATTCCATTCAATTTGTAAGTGGCTAGAAAAGAAGTGTAAAAACTAAGATTTATCGCGCTTACTTCCGATATTAGAGGCCATTTACCCGTTATTTTTCTTCTCCCGAAGTAGCAAAGGTTTCACCAAAAATAGCGACCACAGCGCAAACAAATAGTTAGCGATAAGTCAAAGAGCCGAGACCACCAAAAGTCCAATCGCGAAAAACCCTTAATTAAGAGTACATATTAACCCAGGTAAACTAGTGCCAAACAATGAACGTGTAACACATACCTTACGAATTTTTAATTAACAAGAACCTACAGCATCGCCGTCCCGAAATGGCAAATTAAACGAAGGTGTCACCAAAAATGGCGACAACAGCGCAAACAAATAACTAGCGAAGTCAAAGAGCGAGACCAAAGGTAGAAGAGTGCGAATTAACTGAATAAAACCCTTAATTAATGACGAGTCCATAATCCAGGTAAACTTATGCCAAACAATGAAAGCGTAACACATACATAAAAATTGTTACTAAACAACTACAACCCTATAGCTTCGCCGTCTCGAGAACAACTCAAACTCACGACTACACCACACAATGACGCATGCGCCGCACTCGAACCTCAGCGATTACGTCATTTTACGTCACCGATACTCTTGTCTTTTATAATAATAAATTAGACAAATCGGATTTCAGGAAAATATTCTGTATTCATTTTTGATTACATTTTCAATGTTTCTATTCCGATTTTATTTTTATATTAGTTCATATCTTGAATCATAGATGGCGCAACGGAGCTCGGCGTAATGAGGAAAGCTGGAGATGAGCAAACGTAAATGCAAATGAATTTTAAGCTGAATTAAACTAACTTTTACCAACACAACATTACAACTTAATTAAAAATTTTAACTTCTGTATACAATAAAGGTCACATTTAAAAAAAATCTAATTAATTTAGACAAATAAACTAAATTAAAAACCTAGTGATGAGATTATTGCACTGAGTACTTGATGTTGAAATTCAAACCAATGTTTTATCCAATAAATCTCCAACTTTGTTTTTACATTTTTTCATACCATCTTTTATTACTTTAATATATTAAGCAAGATTTAAATGTCAGGTATTACTACAAATTAATCCATAACTATAAAGCCTCAAGAGTACTGTAACTTCCAACACCTGTGAATCACTTAAACATTTCTACATGATGAGTAAAATAATAATTTTGTAAATGACGTCATCAGTAACTGGTCCCTGTCCCAACCAATAATGTTGCACCAACATAAGCATCATTGTTACAAATCTGAAGGCATACACATTGTCATTAACCCTATTCTTAACGCAACCTAAATTTATAATGTTCTCATCCACAATTTTGTATTTATCAGCAGGACTGATTGGGGGTGGATATTTTGGGCACACTTTGAATAAACGGGCACAGAAATTCAGTACAGTCACAGCACAAGATGAAGAGGGCATACCGCCACACTCTTTTGTACACACTATTGGCATACCTCAGGATGGCTACAAAAAGGCATTTAAAAATTTCGAAGCATACTTTGATTTTGAACATCGAATAGCAGTATGGGTTTGTGAACGGATTACCAAAGAGAACTTTATACTTGAACCAGGCTGCCCAGTAGAAACATCAAGCTCGCAATTTTATTTTGAGTGTCCAACCGAAATTCCAGAAATGTTCCAAGTCACGTCATGATTACAGAAGCGTCAATAATATAGAGGGCGCAACGAGAGGTGATTACGATATTGACAAAGGTCATTTAGCACCTAAGGGAAATTATAGAACAGACAGACAGGCTTATATAGAGACATTTAATCTTATGAATATTGCACCTCAGGTATTATTGCAGCAATACTTTTTCTACTTATTTATAATTTGTTTTTTAGTACCACAGATTCAACACAAATGTATGGCAGGACTTGGAAATGCATATTAGGAAAATAGTAGAAAATGAACCTGACAACAAACCAGTATACGTATTTACAGGACCTGTATTTGCTTTCAAAACGTACAGTATCAATTCAACTTTTTTTTTTGCATTGTATTAATCTAAAAATTTCAGTAAGAGTATAAAACCAAATACTGCTCAATTCGGGGCCGTTCCTGATGAACCACTTGGGGCGTATGGCCCAATTCCTGAGCAACAACGAGGCGCATATGACCCCAATCCAAATACAACAAACTATATCAAATACCAACTTATTGGGCACGGAGAGGAAAAGAAAGTTGCTGTTCCCATAGCCTTTTTTAAGTGTTTTTGCACTGATGACCAGGTTTTGATGTGCTATTTGTTGCCCCATGAACACGGAAATAAGTTGAGGCCATTCAATAAAAATAAGTTCGTTAGAACGAATTTAATAGTTCCGAATGCTGGCATAAAGATTCAAAGATGTCGACAATATGCGTAATAAATGTACTAAGTTAGCTGCAATGGCACACACCAAATATTTCTTGGTTCTGTTAACAAAAATATTTTGTAATACTTGTTCCTTTTGGCTTTGTAGAATAAGTAGCAATTAGCAAATTTATAATTTATTATTACTAGTCCGCCTGTACATTTTAGACTTATTTTGATGAAAATTGAAATGTTTTGCTTTAGGGAATTCAAATTAAAGTAATTAGACTAAAAAGACTTGTTGACAGCAAACATTGGCAAAAAAACTAAAAACCGACTGTATGAGCGACCTTAGTCCGTATATGGGATGAGGTGATCAAGATTCAATCGAAAAACAAGTATTTAGAACAAATTTCAACTTAATGCATGCCGCTACTTCCAAACGCTCCAGGTTGGAAAGCGCCGCCATCAAATGAATCCGACGCTGAATTCGAATATGATTTGCCGACGTTAACTCCACCCACCGCTACCGAAGAACCGATGGTGGAAGAATTTGAAGATGATCTCAGGGATCTTATCATCAATTAGCCGACCCTGTAAAAGGAATCAACGTTCTTGTTCAGGCTCCCTCACCGTGGCCGTGGGAGAACAAGTTTTAAGGAAGGATATAAGAACCCAACAAAAAGCTTCAAATTTTTTTTATGAAAAGTCGGGTTTCTCAGAAACCATTTTTTAAATCTATCTACCTACAAATTTTTTATCATTTATCCTTCAGAAAATCTTCAACATGTGGTGTTCATTAGTTCTTTGTACAGCCATGCACAGCAATTTGAATATTTTTTATGCTTATTCTTCAAATGGAATCCAAATTGTAATGCCTTCCATAATAAATCTCACAGATTTTAACGTTCATCAGCAAGCTAGTCCGACAATTGGATCCGGTAAGTTAAAAATAAAAATGTTATATATATATAGGGGGTGATTTCTTCCCACAAGGCCTCCCTGTCGGGAGTGGATCAGGGGATACGGTAGTTTGCAACTTGCAATCATTAACATGGTTTCTGCAGCCAGTTTTTTCACATCGTTAAATACATATTCTTTTTAGCTCACTAAGGTTGCACATGATTATTTGCTGCAATATTTATTTACGTATGGACGAATCTTCATGTACCATTAAACTGTAGTGCAATCATTCAACTACGTACAACTTGTCACAGAGAGACTCTAACAAGTAGACATTACGAATTGACAATGGTTGTAAAGTAATAGACACTAAATTTCCCTTTCAAAACACTACAATAAAATCAAAAGAATTTTCTTTCAATTGTATGGCAAGCATTTCATTCTAACTAACCATGTTAGGAATTATTGTCACTTCATTCCAACATTAATCCAATGACATGCACCAACTGGTTCTTCTTTTTTACTGCATGTTTTGTCAGTCACGTGGTGCATTATGGCTTGGATCCCGTTTAAAAAATGTGCCCAAAACTTTAAATGACCAGACTCACTCACGGTCACTTATGTTTTCATCGCATCTGCTTCAGAGAATTGGCAAGGAGAAGTGCCTCTTGTCCATTATGCAGGTTTAACTAATTTGATTAAGTAGTTTTTTACTATTAAACGCAATTTCTGTTTTGTAATCAAAATCTGAGATTGCATAAAGGACCCATAAATCTCATTGGCTAATCTCCTATTGGTGAGTCTAATTTGTAGGTTCTATTGGTTTCACACTGTTGCATTCTTTTATATAATTCTCAAAAATCTCATCACAATATTACAGAATTACAAATGACTATAAATAGCCCAAGAGATCACTAAAGGTAAACAGAGACGTAAAACCAAAGTTATCACGATTTTCGATTCTAATAGCCCACGTACTTCTCAGTACATATATTAACACATGTGTTAACAATACATTCAAAAAGTAAGGATTTCTTAAACTATATTTTATTTTGAATTTAAATAGTTATTCTTTTTTTTCTCCAGAATACGTAATGATCAGATTCCACAACAAATAATCGAATTAAAAGCATCACTCAAATTAACAAATGAGCTAAAACATGTTGGACCTGACAAGTTGTGTTGTGGACTAATTTGTATTGAGTCGATAGCTCCTAACCCTTTTCCAATAACTAGCTTTCAGTATAAATTTATGACATTAAAACATACAGAAAAAATAAAAGAATTAATCACAAAATTTAATAATGAAGGAGGAAAATACTCCTACTTAGTAAACTTCACTGTTGCTACTATCGGTAACATGAAAAAAATAGATACAATTTTCCAATTAAATGATACTGTCATAAAAACAAACAGTGAATCGAATTTCGTATTAACAGTTATGAAAGCTTTTTATTTAGAACCAAAATGTCGCTATTAATTGTAAGAAATGATTTATTTATTATGATTGTATTAAAACTGTGGGCTTACAGCTAACTAAAATTGTGAGTCCCTAAGTGACTACGTAAATATGTCATTGACCTACCTGAGTAAGCACACTTTTAGTTGACTTTGATTATAGTTCTAAATTACAGTCTCTGAATGGGGCGGCGAATCTAATAATGTCTTAATTGACGAAATTCAAACACTAGTAAAAATAAATGACTACTTATGTACGAATCCTTTTGTTTCAACGTCGTTGCAACAACAGTCGGCAGAACTTAAGGAAAAATTAACATGGACCCAGACCACGCCGCAACGCTCGAGGGCGATGCCGACAAGAGGAGATATTGATGATGAGGTTGTATTTCACATTTTCATCGTTAGTAGAAAAAGCCAAAACAAAAACGAAAATGTAGAGGTAAGAAAATTTGTGTTTGTGAAATTTCACTTCATTATTACAGAAAATACAAATTTCAATGCAAAAAAAAATAAACGGAATCATTTTAATTTTATAATCCACTGCCTCAAACCATATAATTCACTATTCAAACCAGAATATTATGAATCGCATATTGCAAATTTAAAAAGTTTAAACAGTTGTAATAAATTTACTTTCATAATGTTTTACACTTCATAGTTGTGTCAGAAAAACAATCTGGACCACCAGAACTTATATT
>JAQGAS010001692.1:0-16283 GCA_034686365.1 Pachymerium ferrugineum
CTAAAACCGCGCTGATTGGTGGGGGTGCGGCTATAAGCTCCGCCCGTATTTGATGGTCTTAGGCTGCGCCGACTGTACTAAATTGATGCGGTTTGTGTTGTCTGTAATTATGGAACCACCCGAAATGTGAAAAGGAAGTTGATCACTGAGTATTCAATTTCATCAATATTTTTTTCAATCATCCATACCCCCACAAAAAAAAGTAATTGAATTCTTTGAATTTGATAGAAAAAAGTTTTTAATTAGACTAGTCATTTAACTTGATAATTATTTTTTGCTTCTCTTTTTTTCAACTTCCCCTTTGATGCCCATAAATGGCGTTGCATGTGTGTCCATTATTTTATGTTTTACTTCCCCGTGGCGAAAGAGTTGCCGTTGAGGCCGTTGACCACTTGCTACCTGGAGTCCCAATAACCTAGATCTCAGACGCGCCACGCGGACGCGGACACAGCAAATCCCTCGCGGTCATCGCGCGTGTTGATTCGTCACATATGACGTCACCCTGTTGCACCTTGCCGTATTAGGATAAAGAGGCTGCGTTGGAATTCCGTATTTAAAATAACAATAAATAATTAGAATATAAAATCATTTTTTGAATATATTTTTAACCTTGACCTCCTTGATTTTTAATTTTAGGGATGTTAAAATTTCTCTCATTTTTCAAAGGAATTTATAAAACACTTTTCCAAAACGTAAATTAAATCTGTTTATTCAGTGATAAGTGGTAGTTGCCACGCATTATAGTTTTTTTTTTTTTTTTTTTTTTTATCAGTTAGTCACCTTTCCAGGTGAATGACCCGCGTTTCGATGAGTTGATGTTATGTAATTGAACAGCTACACAACTTGTTATGACTGTGGATTTATTGACTAATGGTCGTAAAGTGCATTACATCATTCTCAATTTTGGCATTTTTTTTTTCTTCCCTTAGCCTTTTTTTTTCGCTTCTCTTTCACGGAAAAAATTGTGACATCACTTCCGCATTATTTGACTGTAATGGAAAAGTACAGAGATGTGTGTTATGATTGCGTGCTTAATAGTAGTTTCGGACTTTTTTACGTTGCGTGTTGTTTCCGAATTCTCTTATTTTATTAATTTTTTCGGGTGAAGTTGTAATATTAATTGGCTGCCTACCCAATGAACATGCGATACATTGTAGTAAAATTTATAGACGTTAGTGTTTTAACTAAAAAAAAAAAACTAATAAAGTTTACTATAAAAAAAAAAAAACAAGAAATAAAAAAACAACTTGTCATACTTAGAGAGGATGTTGTAAGAACTTCCCGTTAGGTGAATGGCCGTAAAGGTATTCACTTTCCGATGAATGTTAGATATTGTGACCGACATGTCAAGTGCCACACATTGAACTACGGGGTTTTTGTAATTTCTAATTATTTACTAAGTCACTTTAAATTTCAAAGGGCATATCAATTTTGTTAGGTTTAATTAGTTCAGTTGGAATGATAATTTTTTTTTTTTTTTTTTTTTGTATTGATTAGATGACTTTTTTCGAGTTGTTTTTAGGTGTCTTAATATTTTTGCGTTATCCTATTGCGCGTTGTCCGGTCATTCACCCTGGTTTTGCAGGAAAAGTTGCCGTACCGGATTGTGTTGGGTCGGTACTAGTTTCTAAAAGAGGAGAAAGAGAGATAGATTTTCTATTTTTCTTTTCCTTGTGTGCAGCCAGTTTTAAAAGGCTTTTTCTCCTCATCTCCTTTCTTTCTCCCCCTTTTCCATTCAATTTGTGGGGACAAGTGGAACCAGATTAAGAAATGCACTTTTCTACCCCACACAACACACTCTCTCTTTGTGAAGAAATTTCTACCCACTTTCTATCAATTTTCAATCTTTTTTTTCTTATAAAAATAAACTTTTGTATTTTTTTATCACTTGTTTACTACCTGCCAAATTGTTGATAAACAAACATTATTAACTCGTTATTGCCATAACCCTTTTTTCCCATGTCCTACATCGATAAAAATAGCTACAAAATCCTTTTGTTTTTATGACACATTTTGATGGATGACACACTTTATTTTTTTATTTTTTTTTTTTGTATAATACGTATTGTGTAATACCCATTTGATTGATTGACAAGACTTTTTCGAACCAATTCTTTTCCCTTTTTAATTGAAGTTATTTTTTTTTCCTCCAAAAACTGACATTTTTATATTATTAATAGTTGTCTAGTAAATTTATCAAAACCAGCCATCTTATTGGCCTACAAGTCAATGACCGCGCTGACTGGGAGTGAGCTACGGAAGCCCATATGGGGTCCCCCCTCTTCTAGCATACTAATTGCCTCTCTCATTTTTTTCCCACCCTGCAGGTTGCTCAATTTTCTTGGAGGGGCTTGTCCATTTAAAAAAAAAAAAAAAAAAATTCCACGACCCCAACCAAGTTTTGCTTACCTTTTTTGCCGGTTATATTTTTATTAATTTAAACCGCAAACCCTGTTCATTATTTAACTCGGTTTATTACAAATTAATTTTCATCAACTAAATTGTGAACCCTTTTAATAAACTCGTTAGAAAAGATAGTTAATGAGATTTTTTATTACTTGGAAATTTAAAGTTGAAAAGGGCATTTATTATTTAAGCTATGAAATAACGTATTAAGAAGCAGTTGATAAATGAAGGTAAAAAATATACTTGAGGTTGTTTGCCCCTTTCTCATTAATCATCCCATTATTCTTATGGGGGAATGGTTATAACTTATCTTGTACGTGTTGTTGTGTTTTTATTTTATCTAGAAAAATATATTGTGAAATTGTCATTAATGTGTTTTTTTTATTTTTACAGCCCAAATCGAAATTATTCCATGTAAAGTGTGTGGCGACAAGTCTTCAGGTGTCCATTATGGAGTAATTACCTGTGAAGGCTGCAAGGTAAGAAACATTGAAAAATCATTTAATTTTCCATTTTAAATTTCATGAGACACTTTAACTAGTGATAAAAATGCAATTTTTCCCCCCCCTTATATTTGGTCTTCGGGTTATTTAATGTCTCAGTCGAGTAAATGGCCAATTTCCTTTGTCGTTGAGGTGTCACATGAAACGGTTGCAAGTTTCCTCATAGTTGATTCGGGATCGATCAACGTGCAAAGAGGTCGTTAAGTTGACTGTTTTTCTCCGATTAGGGAGAAATTAAAAGTAACCACTTGAACTCAACTTGAAATATTCCCTGTGGCACAAGTCAAAAGTTTATAGTGTTAAACACATGTCTAACATTTTAGTTGATATCCGAGATTTGATAGTGGGTAGATGTTTTGCTTGTGTTGATAGCTTTTCTATTGGCTGAAATTGGAGGTTTAATAGTTCGCCATTTCCAGCCACCATTTCTCAATATCTCCCATGGCAACTGACACACAGTGCGATAAAATTGATGAGACGATGCGCCCACAATAGTGTCGATTTTCATCGTGTATGGTGTCTCACATCCAACCAATCAAACTGTCCTCGTATTATAGCAAACCATATTTCTCTTTCTCCCCTAGAGGAAAAAAAAAAACTCCTCTGCGTTATGCTTCACTGCAATTCATTTTGACGTTTACTTTATCCAGTTAAAATATCTCTCAAACATACCCATAAATGTAGCTACTCAAGGACTAAGAATAAGTAAAACATGAAGACAATATGAGTCATAGGGAATGCACTGTTGAGTTTCACCTGACTCCACATTTGAAATTACTTTTTTTTTTTTTTTTTTCTCTCCGAGTTATGCTACACCTGCTTCACGTATCATTCGACTGGGGACAGGTGAAAGTCTCAAACGGCCTTCTGCTACGAAAAAAAAAGTTTTTAAAAATGTATTCATCCAGTTCCTGTTGGTCGAGGAAACGCAAAGTGTTCGTCTTTAATTCCCCCTGATGTTTAGGAAGTGATTTGATTTTTTTTTTTTCCTCTTTAGACTCTATTGTATTCCTTGTCTCATTTTTATCAGTTGCTGAGATCTCACATTAAGTTTAATCCTCCGGGTATTCAAGAGAGGAAACAAGCAACTATTGTTCTTCTCAATCGTGTTTTGTTTGGGTTTTTTTTTTCTCTTTGTCGCTGTAATTTGGATTGAGATTTATGATTGTATTTTATTTTATAATTTTTTTTTTTTTTTAAAGGGTTTCTTCCGTCGTAGTCAGTCCAGTGTGGTCAATTATCAATGTCCTCGTCAAAAGAACTGCGTAGTCGATAGGGTTAATAGGAACAGATGTCAATATTGCAGGCTACAAAAATGCCTAGGACTTGGCATGTCCAGAGATGGTAAGAATGTTAATAAATTATTTGAGATTTTTTTTTTTTTTAACTTGTTTACAGGATGTGAAAAGGTGTGGTCAAAACCAGAATAAGGGACATTGATTTCCAGCTGAAAGGATTGACAAATCCATTTAGACCTAATGGGAAAAGAATGTTAATCTCTTAGAGGACATGATTGACATTCGATTCAGTGGTTTAACTCTCCCATCTCTTGACCTGGTTTTACCGTTCCTTTTACACGTAATTTACCAATAATCAAATGAATTTTAAAAGTTGGGTGAAACAATTTTGCAAATATTTCTGTTGAATGTATAATCTTTTAATTGTCCAGAGGAAAAAATATAAGGTTATTTGTATTACAAAAAAATACATTTGCATGTCGATTACAAATTTTGACCCAATTACAAGTTAACCATAGTGTTATTCGAGGTTGTAGACATATGACAAACCAAGGACTTTTCCAGTCGCATGGACCAACCTTTAGTTTTTTTTTTTTTTTTTTTTTTTTTCCTATAAATGAAATATTTGCAGTAAGATGTATTGGGGAAAGGAAGAAATCTTTTTTTTTTCCGTATGAACTAGTTCCGTTGTGACAATGAGACCGTACAAATCATTAAATAATTGTGTTTGGATTAAGGGGTTCTGCCTTGGGAAGGGAAAAACAAAGATATTTTTTCTCGTATGATTTTTTTTTTTTTCTGGGTTTGATGGTTATGCTCTGTCTGTTTTCCGTTACCTGGAACTAAATAGAGAGAAAAGCAGTTGGTTTATTTTCCCTATGTCATGGGGCCAACTCCATTTACTCGAGATAGACGCAATTGTTCTTTACACTTCCGGGTTTCACTCCGTTCAGAGCAAGCCGGTGGGAAAAGAGTCTACAATTTGTGTCCCCTTTCTAAAAAGTAATAGGAGGGAGTGTAAAGAAAGGAAAAAGAAGGGATGGGTGAGCAGGATAAGAAAGAGTTGTTGAAAACGAGATTTAAAGAAAGATTTATTAAGTTTCCTTCTCTTTTGTAGCTGTAAAATTCGGGCGAATGTCTAAAAAGCAAAGAGAAAAAGTGGAAGACGAAGTTCGATTCCACCGAGCTCAGCTCCGTCCACAAACAGAGACATCACCCGATAGTTCAGTTTACGACCAGCAGCAGCCGTCCTCATCCAATCAACATACAACTTACGTCAACGGAGTGTAAGTTTCTCTCGGGAATTGGCCTCATTTTTTTATTAATTCTAATATTTAGTCTTGATCATTGTAGGTATGCGTACAACGGTGACGTGAGTCCGTACATACCCAACGGATATATCCCACAAACCACACCTCTCACATTCGACATGGCAACAGACTTCCAAGTGGACAGCACGACGTTTGACAGACAGCAAATGGAACCAAACATACCGGACACGGGTCTCCTCAATAACATGGTGCCCACAGGTAGCAGTCCAGTGCCTGTCCCATTGTGGGAAGAATACGCCCCCGACCTTTTGGCTCAACTCGGGGCATCCGAGGATAGCCTTCTCGATTCCTCAAATGCTCTAGATTCAAACCCGCTCTTTCTTCTTTAGATTGATTTATTTTGTAATTTTTAGATTAAGAATTTTATGTTTTTATTTTTAATTTTTTTTTTTTTAGAAATTATTATAATTTTTCTTTTATAGTTTATAGTTTTTCCCCTCTGCTTTTGCAATACTTACCTGCTTAGCCTTCTCTGATTAATAATGTACTTAAACATCGCTAGGCATTTGCATGTTCTAATTTTTTTCATTTTTTCTGTATTAGCACGTAGAAGCTTGAATATTAACTAACATTCCAATAACCTTCCTAGGGGGGGAAAGTTAATTAAGATATTAAGAATATTTTGTACCTTATTTTAAAGGTTTTTCTTGTTTTTATTCTGGTCTTCCTCTGAATGCCTTAAAAAGTTTATAAGGGACAATGTTGTTAAAATTTTCTATTTTAAGAGTTTATTAATTAATTTGTATTATAGATGATAGAATAATATTTATTGAGATGGTTTAAAAGACGTAATTTATACAAAGTTACTTTTTTTAATAGCTGTTTTGTTTTTTTGTTGCTATATTAATATTTTCAAGCTTTGATATATTGCCACCAGATGTTAGCACAATGTTTTCGCACCATTGCCATCTAACGGTAGCTTTCGGCACTAATATTAACACTTAAAAATGTGTTTTCTAATTTTTTTAACGTGGTTGTAAAATATACATCATTTTATTATACTCTTAAAATATATTTTGAGATTATTGTTTATATCTGGGTTGTATATGTCTCATTGATGTTAAAATCCCACAGGAAAAGTAATCGAGGGTTTGATAATTATCGTTTTGTTATTACAATGTTCACCAATAATGGCGGGCAAAGAGTAAAAAAAAATTTAATAAAATAACACCTCATTGGAATAAATGTTATTTTGTTATATTATTTGGATTGCTAGGATATTTGACAGTTGACTTGGAACTTGATGACAAAACTTTTTTGTTGGCTTTGCACATTTTTCAACACTTTGTATTTAATACGCATTTACACAGTTTAAGGCATTTTTGAGGAAGTGTTTGTTTTTTAAAATTGTTTTATATATTTGAACTGAATTTCTTGCAAAATTTTGGTTTCTTATAAGCAAATGCTTTAATTAGTTTTGCTTGTGATGAATCAATTATGGACGCGTAGATAAAAAAAAAACTGCAAATTGATAATTTGATAACATACTAATTGGTGTACATGTTTTCATCTTTCATGATGGGATCAGAATCGCCGCACGTCGTTTCAGACCTCCTATCTAAAACCATTTTGGAAGCACATAACAGAACATGTTTATATACCTCGGAACAAGTGATGGAAATGAAGAGGAAGCCACCAGACATGTCCAAAGTGGTCTTTTACAAAAATATGGTAATGAAACTTGTTAATTTTATAAAAGAACGACACGTACAATCCTAACAGATGAAACTGATATTTATTAATCGTATTGTTTCTTAAACATTTTGATTCATTTTACAGGCTCACGAAGAATTGTGGTTAGACACAGCAGCAAAACTAACAACTGTCATCCAACAAATTATTGAATTTGCCAAGATGGTTCCAGGCTTCATGAAATTGTCTCAAGACGATCAAATAGTATTGTTGAAGTCCGGTAAGTAAAAATTGAAGTTTTTAAGATTTGTGAATTATAATTTTTATTTGTTTACAGGGAGCTTTGAATTGGCAATAGTTCGGATGAGTCGATATTTTGACTTGAACACAAACACCGTCTTATACGGCGAAGATTTTTTACCATTGGATGCCTTCCTTACATCAGGTGAGTTGTCTTACATAAAAACATAGCTTTCAATTTGAAATAAAACTACTATCTAAAAATTTCAGAAACGATCGAAATGAAGTTGGTCACAAACTCGTTTGAATTTGCCAAGAACCTTGCAGAGCTAAAATTATCTGAATTGGAATTAGCTCTCTATTCCGCATTTGTGTTGCTATCGCCAGGTATTTTACATGTACAATAACATTTTTTATTCGCTTATTGTTTTGTATTTGTACAGAACGGCCTGGCCTTAAAGGAATAATGGATATCCAGAAACTGAATCAAGCGGTTCTTATGGCACTTAAAAAAGAGCTGAACAGGACGCACAAATTACCCTTCAAGGGTGACGTGATGGTGTTCGATACATTGATGGCTCGGTTACCAGAGCTGCGCGAACTCAACAGTTACCACATGGAGTCGCTTACTCAGTTCAAGCGCTCGCAGCCTCACCTCGAATTTCCTGCTCTGCACAAAGAACTATTTTCTGCTGACAATTAATTACCGAGATGGAAACAAAAATCGATTTAACTAAGACACGATCGAGTTGAAGTGCACTGTCGTTTGGGACAGGGTAACCAGTGGCCAGGAACAAATTTTATATTGATGTATGAAAAAGAGATATACGCCTTGTTTGACTCGCCACGCTGCACTGGAAAAGACACAAGTTATTTCTTATTTTTTTTAAAAAATACAATGATTATGGTACAAATTTTTACTCATTGAGCTGCCATTTTTCATCTATGGTTAAAAGAGACTGGGAAAATTGTAGGGTTTGCATTATTCACTCAATCAATCATTCCATGAGATTAAGTTGAGTTGAATTTATGGAGTTTTATAGCGGTTTTTTTTTTTTAAATATTTTTATTTTATAGTTTTGGTGTTGAGGTTTTATTGCTTTGATCTTTTGCTTTGGTTGATTGATTGTTTAATATGAGTTTTGAACTTTTAGTTTTATATTTGCATTTATTTTTGGGCAGTTAATTCTTTTTGTGTGGTGCAGCCGTTCTACTTAATTTTTCTGATTTTTATTTTTTTTTTTTTGCTTTTGGTGGTATAGTGCAGAGACAGAGTCAAATAATGAAGGATTATGGGTATTGGGTTGTGTTGTGTGTACTGTGTTGTTGTGAAAGAAACTGTGCGAAGGTGCGTCAAACAACTTTATAAATAAGCTTATGTATAATATATAAATATTCGAAATCCAAAAATCATTTTTGGTATAGTTTTAACTCGTCACACAACTAATAACCGATCATAAATCAATTTTTTTAAATAGGTTTCAGTGAGATATTATTTGAATGTTCTCAATTCTCATGTTTTTTTTGACTTCTTTTTTTTCTTTTAAGGAAATTGTTTTAAAGAAAAAAATCAGAATGGTGCGTTCATTTCTTTGCCAGTAGTTTTCAGCAAATGATGTCTTTAATGTTGTCATTGCTGCTGGTTAGCAATTCATGCGTTACATTACAGTTTATGTTATTGAATTTTGTAACCATTTGGGTGAAAGGTGGTGATTTATTATTATAATTATTTTTTGGCACTAAATCCTCTTTGAGGAAATCTTTGATATTTATGGTTAAAAGTAATATAAAAAAAAATTTTTTTTACTGATATTTTTTTTGTAAAGAGGATAAGAATGGTGGACGATTTGTAAAAAGAAAAAAACAAAAAAATGTTTCCAATATCTTCTCACTTATAATGAACGGATTGGTTTATAATAAATTTCTTGAGGGAAAAATGAAATTTTTATAATGTGACTTAGGAAGCAACAAATTTTGATCTCAAAGTTGATGCACTAATTGAAACCCCTCCAATTTTCTGATGTTTGAAAGTGATGCAAAACAGATTTCGATGGAAGTATTTTGCCAGGTTTAAGATAAAAAGAATTAGACTTACAAAGTGAACTCTAGCCTTACTCGACAAAACCAAAACTCTTCTTGCACTTTCGTTGTGAATAGTGATGGTATTTTCCACTGACGGATATATTTTAATATTAGAAAAATACACTTGTTGAACTAAAATATATCCTGTGATTTGATTACACCTGCCCATAAAATACAGTATTTTTAAACTTTCACTTTGATTTCAGAGACATATTTTATCAGTTTTTAAAATTAGATGTATAAATTTAATACTAATACACTTTCACAGATTTAAGAATTGATTCTTTTTAGAAGACGGCATATATTTATGTGCATATTTGATGTAGGCTAATTTTATTTCTTTCTGTTAAATTTTTTTATTTTTATTGCCAATTTGTCTCCAGTGGTGCCTAGTGTCTATTTTTCCTATCATTGTAATAGATCTAATCCGTGTATTTTCTTCTACAAAAAAAAAGAGAAAAATCTTATCACCTAACATTTGAGAGGATAAATTTTATACATGATATGGCAAGAAGATGTGAAATTAGCATTCATTTTTAATTTTGTTTGTAGATAAGAAATTATTGAGGTATTGGATTCACCTGGTGTATGTATTGGATGTGGCCAGTAAACCAAGCAATTTGTATTGTGTGTGGTATATAAGATAGTTCTATTTTTGCCAAACATTTACCATACAAAATCATAACTGTTGGAGCTTGAATTTTGTTAGATATAAGTGATTTGAAGTGGTAAATGGTTGATAAAAATGTGATGATGTAGATATAAATTTCTATTCTAAAACTGAAATCTTCCCTGTAGTTGCTGGCCAATATCTAAATTGCCTTAAATCTCAGGTTAGATGTAACTTTGTTTTCTTTTTAATTAAAAAAAAAATACTGTTTGCCTTTAAAAATCAAATTACTAATTCCTATATGAGATGGAAATAAGAAATTTGGTTCCACTTGTTATATTTTTACCTTCTCTTACTTTGTTATTACAATTTTACTTATCCTCTTACAAAATTGAAAGGGTAGTGGGTTTTTGATTGTGCATATTATTTGTGTTAATTTTTTTGTTGTATGAATATTTGACAGATTTAAAGAAATTGGTGTATCCATATGTACTATTCAAACAAGTGTAAGTTTAGCTGTACATTTTTTAAGATATTGTCTTTTTTCTTTTTCATGATTATTTGAATGTTTTGCATAGTGTTATAAGATATAGGGAATGGAAATGAATTCATTGGGACTTTGTTCATTTTTTGTCTCTTCTTTCTTCAGCTTTTATCACCTTGCCAAGTAAACATCGGGAGCAGCAGAGATCAGATAATTTATTTTTAATTCACAAAACAAAATGGTTGTGCTAAGTAGCAAGAAGTTCAGTTGAATAATCTCAAATCATTTGGTTATATTATACAGTTTTATATTCTCATTTTGCGTCTCCCATGTCACATCAATTTGTGTAAATATTAATCTGTTGATGGTTTTGAGTTGTAATTTGGGTCAAGTTCCAATTGGTTAACCAGTGGAGGTAATAATTATTAAAATATTTGAGACTAAAGTTTGTTATTTTAAATTTTTTCTGAAACTTGTAGGATGAATTCCTTCACTGGTAAAGTTATTGGTGATTTCGTTATTATTTTTTAAGCAGCGTCAATTGATTAGCTGTTGGGATTTTAACACAATGAGAAGTTTATTTTTTAACAAAATCTAACTGTCAATATCGTCAGCAATAAACTAGGAATAAGTTTTCAACGTTGGTACGTCTCCACCTCTAATTAATTTTTAGTTTAACTATTTTATTTCAGTTTCATTTTAGATATACAAACCAAAAGCACGCTGTGTGTAATAAATTTTGTTAATAAATGACAGGCAGTAAGTACATTACAGAAATTTGGAATGGAAATTACTATTTGATATGTAAAACTGTATTTCTATCTCATCGAATGTTATTTCAAAAATAAAACCTTATAATGTTTTTCAAAAGTATATTAATAATCATAAAGTAGAAGTAAAGTTTTTATTTGCTTATTCCAATTATTTTCATAAAAGACCATCCGATCCGCACAAACTTTACTAGCGTTGGTTGTAATACTGGAAATCGTCCCTTCGTTTTTTGACGCGATTTTTGAAAAACGCTTATATAAGTACTTACACTTTTAGACCCAATTAAAAAAATGAGGTGAACATAAGTAAGGACGACTAGGTATTGATTTCATTTTTAATTATTGCATTGAAGAACGTTCCTTTGTTTATTCACAGATGACGTAACCTATTTCTATGACGTCACTTTCGTAGATCTATTGGTTTCGGAAACAAGATGGAGGATCTTTACTAACCATTTCGTTTGAACAATTTATAATTTTGCTTTTGGAGGGAACACTTATGGACAAGGGAAACAATTGGGATCTTACCTTCTATGCTTAATTCAGCCAAGCGGTTTCAGTCACAAAAGGTTTGTCAATTGCTTATTTATTATTACGCCTATTCTCAATGTTATTACTACAAACAAAAGTTAATGGTAAATTACAAAGGCAATTTCTAATAACTTTGTATACGTTAAGATACGGTAATGATCCTCGGAATTCTCAGAAAATGGAAAAATAGGTGAAGGCAGAAGTATTATTTACTTCTGGTGAAGGTGATAACAGTTTGACAGCCACGGCTGCAATTTTAGAAAATACTTTATTTTGCACGGTTTCTGCTTCTTTCATTGACGTAAAAGCGTGTCCCCTTTGAGGTTTTTTTTTTTTTTTGAGTCAGTGTTGCCCGATTCTAAAACACGTCATATGCCTAGACTGGAGAATTCATTGATAGACATTATTGTAATTGATTATTTGAAGAGAAATTCTTTTCTAAATATATGCTGTAATGTAGTTATTTATAACAACTTTATATTGTTTATGTGTATCAATTTATTGTAAGTTTAGAAAGTTATAGTGGTGGCTTAGTGGGTAAAGTGTCTACTCTCTTAGTAGGTGGTTCCTGCTTTGGGCAGAGAGAGAATTTATGTATGTCACGTGACTTGACCGGAAGTTGCATGCTAAAGTATCATTTAGCCTGGGAAATATCATAGGAATTAAGGATGATTTTGTGAATGTTTGGGTGTATCGCTGGACTAGCTCTGTATTGGCACTCGATTCTAATATTACAGACTTTACGTAGTCCGATGTAAAAAAAGCGTTCGAATCCCACGCCCCCAAAACCTTTAATTAAAAAAGAATTTACATGTCCTACTGCGCATGACGACGGACTAAAGGAATCTAAATTTTTAAGATTCATTCGTGTGCTATAAAACGGTCTCATTTTCTAGTGATGTCTAACTTTTAAACTCCTTCTTGCCTTCTCCTTAATAGATATCCTCCAGACAAAAAGCCATCTTTGTGAGTTTATTGATATTAATTAATTTTAAGAATTCTTTTTTCAGGACTCACGAGTTCAGAGCGATGCCAGACCACCATCGGATGCCATAACGAGCGGACGCAGCCTCTTTCCTACAAGGTAATTGTAGACATTTTCAAAATACGTCTAAACCAAATGAAGCCACAAAGAAATTGTTTAAGAAATTTGAAATCACAGATAATAAAATGAAATTTAGTTTTGGTTTAGACTAAGAATGTTTTTTTTGCAAATAGGATTAAACTAATGTCTGACATCACAGGTAGATAAGTTTTGTTTACTCATTGTGTACACTATAGGAATGTAAATTTTTAAGATTCACTCGTGTGCTATAAAACGGTCTCATTTTATATTTGAAAAAAGAAATGACTGTTTTACAGTCATCATTTTCAGTCATTAGGTTTTGTTTTTTTTTAATAACAATTTTTTAATTATTTATGTATTTCAATTCACCATAAATTCTTTGAAGAAAATTCAATTGCAGATCACATTGATATGTTTATTTTAAGGCTGATTGACAAAATGTACTATGAGATGGCAAGAAATAGAACGCCGTCTATTGGCAGTTAGTAAAAACAATAGTTAGAACAATAAAACTTTATTTTGTATTTGTATGACGTAATTGTACTGCGCTTGCGTGTAAGAGTTGCTCAATCCGGGTCGGCTAGTAGTGAGAAAAGCTTCTATTGTGGGAAAGGAAATAACACCAGAAACGTCCAAACTAGCTCGACGAGTTGAACGACATGTAATAATCTCTAATAGCTGAAAAGGCGGGAGGAGTTGCCGATCCATGGACGGAGTTAGGATACGAATGCAAAGATGATCAATTCAAGTGCACGTCAGGTCACTGCATTGCCAAGAAATTTTTGTGCGACGGTGAGAAAGACTGCAAAGATGCATCAGATGAAAAAAAATTGTACAACTAGATTCCCAAGGGAAAGATTTTGTCCACCATCTTATTTTCAATGCAATAACACAGTACGCAAATTGAACTTTGAACTGAATTTAAGTCAACTAATTTTCCTCATTTTAGGTTTGCATTAAAAACGATTACGTGTTTGATGGCGAAGACGACTGTGAGGATACTTCGGATGAAACAAATTGCAGTAAGTTTCACGTAGAATACTGAAAAAAGTATTTTACTACATATTTATATTTTTGTTTAGAAAAAACTGTGTGCGATTATGTATATCGATTCAGATGCAACAATGGTCAAAAATGCATTTTGAAACATCAGTTATGCGATGGAAAAGATGACTGCGGGGATGGAGCGGACGAAAGTCCATTGTTGTGTCGTAAACCACCAAAGGCATGTCAGAGTAATGAATTCAAATGCTCCAATAGTTTCTGCATTCCTCATGAAAAAGTTTGTAATCATCGGTACGACTGTACAGACCGTTCTGATGAAATTGGCTGCTGTAAGATTTACAACTCTCAAGTCAATAGTCCGTTTGTTTTTTTTTTTATATTGAAATTGTTATTTTAGCGTATTCTGGAAGTTGTTCTTCAGCACGTGGTGATTGTGAACAAGAATGCACTAATATTAAGAGCGGTGGATACGTGTGCTATTGTCGAACTGGTTACAAAGTAAAGGAAACGAGCACAAAGTATTGTGAAGGTAGAGTTTAATTTTTATCTTTTATTAATTTTGCTCTTAAAATAACATTGTTTTTATTGTAGATATTAATGAATGCTCAAATTTGATGATGAATAACTGCACCCATTTGTGTGAAAACATGAACGGAACGTACGGGTGCAAATGTCGACGAGGGTTTGATCGTTACTACGGGGACGGATGCGTAGCTAAAAGAACCGTTATAATCCTCTATACAAACGGACCAGATTTATTAAGATATAATACTCAACGAGGGGATTTGTCCGACGTTATTCTTGGAAGCACGAGAATTCAGTCAATCGATTACGACTCCTACCAAAGTCAGTATTCCAATAATCCGACCGATACAAAAACGCTCACTTCTATACTAGAGCGTGGGCCTAAAAGTTGGCCATTGCAGATAACTAAAATCACCGTTTTGCGGTTCAGGTATCTGCAATGTGATTGGCTAATCCAAAAAAGGAGTCACGGTCATTTCATTGGCTGAGAGCACAAAAATGGCCAACTTTGGGCCCACGCTCCAGTATGGAACTTAGCGTTATGTCAGATCATCGAAATTCTTCGGAAACACGAAGTACAACACGAAGACTAATGACTAAATTTCAGACATCGTATATTGGGTGGACTCCAATGATTTGACGATAAAACGGTCGTACCTTTTCAGCAAAGATGGCACCTTTGTATCAGGTTTTCCACAAGACTTAAATTTAACTATTCTCAAGACTCCAATGGGAATAGCTGTCGATTGGATTGCTAAGTAAGTTTTTAATTCCTGATTTTTTTTCCTCCTTAAGTTACATAATGACATTTTTATTTAGAAATTTGTATTTCACTGATACCGATCTGTCTGGAAAAGTTCCACAAGGAACAGTTTACGTTTCAGCTTAGGACGGCAGGTATAGGAGATCAATTGTCACGGACTTTTTACAAGTTCCCACTTCAATTGCTATAAGTCCTGTCTACGGGTAAGACTAATCAATAATTTGTCTCTCTGACTCTGTCAGTAATTATATTTTTTTAAATTAACAGTCGTATGTATTGGTCTGACACTGGCCACGAACCGAAAATCGAAACTGCATGGATGGATGGCACAAAACATAAAGTTCTTGTGTCAGACAGAATTGCATCTCCAACAGGCATCACTGTTGACTATGCCATGAACAATCGTATTTTCTGGTCTGATTCAAAGTTAAACGTAATTGAGTCAGTAAATTGGGAGGGATCTGACCGAATGGTTCATTTAAAAGGCGGTAAATATTGATATCAATTCAAAAATCATTCTGTTATTTACAAATTGAAATTAATTCCAGACTACTTAAGACATCCATTTAGACTCGACGTTTTTGAAAATATTGTATACTGGGTGTCAAACCAAGACGGTGAAGATGCAAGACAGTACAAATTTGGTCGTGGAATACGTAACGTTATACGAAAGACGTTACAAATACAATCGACATTAAAATTTTCCACCCGCAAAGATACAATACAACAGGTACAACCTTGTGAATGACGTTTCGATGCTCTCTAATCTTTGTGTCATCTCAACGTTTGTATTTTCAGCACCTAGCCCACGTGTGGCAGCAAACTGCTCGCACTTATGTGTTTTGATACCAAATGGTTACCGCTGCCTCTGTCCTGATAACAGCATGTTAGGTCACAGGGGGAAATTATATGATGCACGTAAGGAGATTTTCATTTCAACATTAAAATTAGTTTGTTAAATGTTTTATTCTCTTCTTACAGCGACAGAACAGCCAAAAGCAGATCCTTATTTGTGCCAACGTCGAAATGGAGGTCATTGCGTAAATGACGAAAACAACGGAATATCCTGCCAATGTCTTAAAGGCTTCACCGGATCT
>JAQGAS010001693.1:0-16275 GCA_034686365.1 Pachymerium ferrugineum
TTCAACAGCAACATTGCAGTTGCTGTTTCTTGAGCACAGTCAGAAGTAGAAGTGGAGTGAGGGGAAAGGGCCTACTCTTGTTTACACGAGCATGTGGTGAATCTTCTGCTTTTCCAGTCATGTCATAAGCTGTATACGTATATGCAGACCTTGACAAAACAAGGATTTCTTTTGGACCTGCAACTCCTCTAATGACGTTGTGTGTGGACTATCCCACCATAAGATACTTCTTTCTACTGAAGTCTTTAAATATGGTCGTTCTAGTAATCAAATCTGCAAATTTTTTTTTCAGTGGGTATGTAAGCCCATTGATGCAGGTTGCTCAATTTCAAAATTTCTTGTAACCTGTTGCCAACTAGGTTTTTACTACGTAGATGTCTGAGTAATACAAAACTTGGCTCGGCTTTATTTTGTTTGGCAACCCCTGCAAGATACTGTTTGAAAACTTTACTGCTATTAAATCAGCCAGGAGCTCAAGCCGAGGCATTATTAATCAATTCTTCAAATGCGCCAACCTACTTTTGGATGCCACCAATCTTTTTTGTTGCATGCGATTTACTGCATATAGTATGACATGGCCATACGACAGGAATAAGTGGAATCGGCATAAACAAGTGATTGCCGTCCCTAACTACCTAATCTATACTTTGGAACTTGGTTTTGTATAAGTGTTCTTTGCACAGATAAAGTATAAAGCCTGTCTGATTGTTTTCGTAGTGCCAAAAAAAGTCATTTGGAAACGAGAATTGTATTCTAATTGTTATTTTTTAAAATCAATGGCATCCTCAGTTTCCCCTATTAATAATGAAAGTACTACTTCGGGAGGATCTCTAATTAGAGGAACTTAATCTTACTACTGTTACACCAAATGCCGTTGGGTTCATCTTTTCATTTTAGAGCATTACCAAAATTGCAAGTTTCTAACTTTCCTCCAATTGCTACAGGTGTAATCTATTAGTGAGTTGTAGTAAAAGCAGATAACTGCTTTTCTTAATAACCATTTGCCTCTCAATGGTTATTGAGAAATCCCACTAACAATTTCTAGCAGAAATGGTTTGCTGGACAGTTTTAGCATAACAAATGATAAACGTGTTTGCATACTTGCCTAGCTCAACAATTCTTTTACAGAAATTATCCACTTCATGGGGATTAACGGGTTCGTAATTTTCCTCATTTTTTGCTTCATTAGAATTTCGGTAAATGGATTATCATTCAATGGTTTGTGCATTAAAGTACTTAAATATTCATACACTTTCGTTGGGATTTGCAAGTTAATAACAAGCTTTGTGAGTTAAGCGACCGATATGCAGAATGCAGCAATAACTCCACTAAAATGCTCAAATGGGAAATTGTGGATGGAGATCATTAACTGTAAACAAAGCTCTTCTTTGCGCTGCAATAACTTCTGCCAAAATCTGTTACGACTAATGTTTTGCCTTCCCCCTCCACCTTTATTTTTCATTGTCCGTTTTGTCACCTCTATGCATTTTCTTTCCACTAGGATTTCCATAATTATTTTAAGAGTACTTCTAACGTTTTCAAATTTTTTTTTTGAGTTGTTCGCATTTGTCCTCAAGCATTGTAATTGGTCCAATTATTCTGCTTTTTCTAAGTGCGAGAGAACTTCTGATGATACGTAGAGAGTCGTAATCGCCTAATATAAACATGTCAGATGTCTTTTTCTGTTCACTTTCGCCGCGTATGACTCTTTGGCTGCCTTTCTTTCGTTGCCATAAACCCATTTTTTTAATGAACAGTCGATGGAACAATCGATGGAATTCCATCAGACATGACAGCAAATAAATTTTGAAATATGGCTGGTGAGCGACTTGCACCTTCTGTTCAGTGAGCTGGAGGAACGGTATTATTATGGTGTTTACCCTCAGCTGGTGTTTACCCTACGTGCCAGTGCAATCTGTGTTTGAGCATCGAGTGGATTGTTGCCTCAACTAATAGCTGCAGAAAAAGGTGGCTTTTTGGCAGAGATAGTTTGGTCGCCACTCACTAAATTGTTTTCAAAAAACTTTCCAAACAAAATATTAAGCGAGATATTGTATATGTTTTTTTTGTGGCTTTCCCACAACTGTAGAGGGTCTGCCAAGCCACGCACTTGTAACATGACACGGCAAATAAATTTTGTAATCTGGCTGGTGAGCAAGGTGCACCTGCTTCCTCCAGTGTGCTCTTCTAGTGTGCCTCATCTTCCAGATGATTGTATTGATAAGATGTAGTTTCGCCTGAAGCGTTGTCTGCTTTTCTTTTCTTTCGTTGCCATAAATCCATTTCTTTAATGAACAGTCGATGGAACAATCGATGGAATTCCATCAGACATGACAGCAAATAAATTTTGAAATATGGCTGATGAGCGACTTGCACCTTCTGTCCAGTGCGCTGTTCTAGTGTGCATCATCTTCCAGTAGTAATAAGAAAAATGTCCTCATTAATATTTGAAAAAACTACTAGTAAATTGTGTTCTACTTCTTACGAAATAATGCTCTAACTTTTGTTTGGTCTAGAGCCTTTTTGGGAGCCTTATTTTCCATCCCTGGAAGTTTACTTCTACCTCCTTTTAGATTACTTTCTAAAAGCGTTTCAAAATCAAAATATGAATTTAGGAGAGTTCTAATCTAATAAAGGCAGTTTCTTTGGCAGCATTGGAAGCAACAGCCCAGTCCAGAGCTGCCACCTTGACCCCACTTCCTGAGAAAGATCTCAGATTATTCATATATGTTACAATGTTTTTTTAGGTGAAATTTTTTTCAAATATTAGAATTTACTATTACTTCATCAGGCTCTGGAGTTGAGGTTGTATTCTCTAATCTTTGTACTCTTGGTATAGGTGTCAAATTCATTGAGCTTGCAATACTCGATGTTTGTGTTTTTGACACTGGCCTCAGCTCAACCAAGGCATTAGCACATTGGTCTAGGACCTCTGGAATAATAAGATTTTGATTAATTATACATAATATTTAAAACATTTTTTAATTGGAGGATGATTGTATTGATAAGATGTAGTTCCGCCTGAAGCGTTGTCTGCCTTTCTTTTTTTTCGTTGCCATAAATTCATTTCTTTAATGAACAGTCTATGGAACAATCGATGGAATTCCATCAGACATGACAGCAAATAAATTTTGTAATCTGGCTGGTGAGCGACTTGCACCTGCTTTCTCCTGAGTGCTGTTCTATTGTGCAAAATCTTCCATTAGGCCCCTCAGCTGGCAAGTTTTACACGCTTTCTCCCATTCACATATATACTTCGGTGGTGTGAAAAGCCAATTTGTATGTTTGGCACACAACACTATTAACTGTGCGCAAATCTTCGAATGAAGTGGGACCACAAACTTCGTGCAACAACCGCCTGATACAAAAGCACTCAAAGTTGTTAGGATGCACTGGTTAAAAGCGACCAAGTGCATCACTGGCCTTGACATTTGGGTAGTTAGGGACCCGATTCCACTTATTCCTGTAATTCTTATGAACTGAATTGTATAAAAGTGTTTTTGCAAACTCAGTCTTCTTTGCACAGATAGTGCCAAAGGTAGTCATTTGAAAACATAAATTGTATTTCCAAATGTTATTTTAAAAATGAGTGGCATCTGCAATTTCCCCTATAATTTATGGCATTTGCTACTGGCACTAGCCCTCAAATTTTTCTGCTTCCAGTAACAATATTACTGGCACTAACACTAACATTTGATTGCTGCCAGTAGTAAATTGTACTTGTATAGGTTCAACACTTTCAAAAGAAATTCCAGATTATCGTTAGAAAGACGAGTAATTATTTTACGTAATTCCTCATCATTTCTAATCTAATCATAAATCCCACTAAAGAATACATCTACTTCATCGCCACTTAAGTACCGTGTTTTAAGCAAGTTTCTGTCCAAAACTTTAATTTTTGGTATGGTAAAGGGATGGTGTTCCTTTACGTTTAGGTATTGATATGTTTTTGTAGCTAAAATACCAACATCTCCTTTTAACCGACTTTCGGCTAAAAGTTTATTAACATTGATTTCAACGATTTCATAGTTATCAATATATGCAGCTCTGTACTGGATGTAAGCCCGCCATAAGTCACTTCTTGGGCCCGCGTCCTTTTCCGATTTAACTTTCTTCGCTTCTGACTTAACTTTCGTTTCTGACTTAACTTTGAGAACCTTACGCATTTCTTCCTCCATCTGTTGTAAGATGTACCGTTGCAACTTTGGTTTTGCGATGTGTCCCAATAATGAAATTTTTTTCTTAAGTTTTTTAATCTCTGTTCCATCGTTTGTGACGGTTAGGGAATTAGCTTCCCTTATACCGTAATTTATAAGTCTTCTGACATCGCTTTCGTGACGTCATAGAAAGAGGGAGATGGAAATAAATATTAAATATATTTATTTCCCTTCCCTCGTCGGTTAAAGACCCGATTCATTTATTTAATAGTTATTAAATAAATGGGTAAAGAGTGAATATAAATCAGAAAGATTTATATTCATTAGTTGTCGTCTATTTAGTTAGGCATAACTATTAGGGTTAAAGGGACAACCGCGTGTATCATAAAGAATACACGTGGGGGCAATAAATTATATATTGCCCGATTCCCTTCAATACAGGGAATACGAATTTAATGTCGTATTCCTTCCAATAGGTAAGGGGTGTCTTTTAGACAATTGTACGGCGATAAAATACTTCTGTATTTATCGCCAAGATCGGTTATCGGGTGGTAGTGTAGATTGTGCCGTGTATATAGTTTAGTTTCGCCTCCTGTTACCGCAGCGGACCAATTTAAAAGCCCTCTCTGCAGTATTTCTAATTTTGGACCGTGACCTTCATCTGCGACTTTAAGAATTATATTATCTCCTTCGGTCACTTCGTCTCCATTGTGAAAGCGCCGTAAATTATAATTGTGCCGTGTGTATAATTTACGCTAGATAAGGGTGGATATAACCGATTAATAAATTATTTTATTCTACAATAAAATACTCTATAAGTAAAATATCTTGTTTTATTTATTCTTTTACGTGTCAACAGTCCACTAGAGACTAGTTGAACAAACCAAATCGCGGCAGTTATAACTATAATTAGTTATAACTTCTGCTGTTCACGGCTCCAAGAACTATAATAATAAATATAGTTTCTTGCCCCGTTACACGTTCATTCCCTTATTTTCTTTTTCCGTTTTGTTCTCGTCGGTTTCCATCCCAAACACACGCTGACATGTACCAAATCACAAAAGTGTGAATGTGAACGTGGAGTTTTGGCACGTGACGGGGTGGAGCGGGTTACGTGGTGTACATTAAGACTTAAAAGAGGCTACTACTGGCAGCAGACAAGTGTGGGTGTTAGACGAATTTGAGCGTAGTTTCAGTTTTATGCACGAATTTATGCCGTCAATTATTTTTGGAGCGTTTTCTAGTAAGGATAACACATGATTCATTAATGTTAGGTGTTAGTGCTAGTAGCACTTACTACTGGCAGCAGACGAATTTGGGTGTTAGTAGCATTGCTACTGGCAGCAGCCACTCCGATAATTTATTTGCATTTTGTCTTACAACTTGTTGCTCTAGCTCTTGCTGTTGTAACTCAAGCTTGCTCTATCCTTGCAGCTAGCTGTTCTTGCAATTGCTCTTCTCTGTCGATCTCTTGCTAGTCTTGATCTGGCAGGAGGCATTTTATAAATTCTGATTTTTTTTTATTAAAAATTTGATTTTAAAAAACATTTTCTTTAAATTGGGGCATTTTAATTATAAATACAAATCGTATTGTGAGTTGTGTTTTATGTGGGGTTTAACACATTCTCGGTATATAAGCTACCTTCGTCCAAAATTTCATATTTAACTTACACTGTGCGCTCAGTAGTTTTTTCGTATGGCCGCAGACAAACAAACAGACCAACAAACACACGCACACTTCGTTTTGTTATTGTAGATATGTTCCTTATAATGTTCATTTGCATAATTCATGGCCACATACATTGCAAATCCCAACAAACATGCTCTCCAACGGTGAACTTGGCAATAGGAACTTTAAATTTAGGTGCTGCGTTGGCGTACGGGTTACAATCCCAGATGCCGCAATGATAGTATTAGACGTTCGCTTGACCGTTGCAAGTTTATATTTTATTTTATTTTTTTTTAATTGCATTGCATTTTCCTAAATCCCAGGCAGGCATTAATAAAATAAATTTTCACATGACACTCTTTCCTATTCTTACAACTTTTATTTTTTTTAATCTACAAAAATGAAATATTTGTTTCATTGCTTCCATCTTTACGTTGAATAAAAACTTTCAACTCGTGCAGTAATATATAATCCAAATGAAAAGTCATAAGTTTTCTTCTTTAACTGTAATCACTTGTGAACTCTTAGGAACTGAAGCTGCCACAGATGAATTATTACAGCTGTTAGGATGGCGAGACTTGACATGTCTTTCCAAATCTCTTCTTCTGACCAATACTTTACCGCACAAATCACATCTATATGGAGTATCACCTTGAGCATGCAGACGCACATGTTTGTTTAAATTTGATGGATCTCCAAACTGACGAAAACAAACTCTGCATTTTAAAGGCTTATACCCTGTGTGAGTCCTAATGTGAATTTTTAATCCGTACTTCCTCGAATACAATTTGCCACAATAAATGCACTGATGTCCCCGGCGAGGAGTAACTGTCTTCGTTCCTGGTGCGACTGGTGGAAATGACGGAATCGGTTGAGTTGAATTGATAGGCTGAATAGCTACGCGATGCCAATCTACGGGTGGTTGACGTGGATTAACTACCGGACGAATTGGATAAGGGCGACAAGGAAAAGTTGGACGGATTTGTGGCGACGGGGTTATGATGTGGCGTAATAGATGGTTATGCGGCGATGGTGCAGCTTGGTCCGAACATTGAAAACCAAGATGAATTTTCAGTGGGTTTGGGTTTTTGAAACTTCTGTTGCAGATGTGACAGACATATTGCTGATAACCTTATACATAAATGTTAAAAATTAACGTTGTAAATAAAATAAAAAAATTGTTTTCTTACCTCGGATATTAACAGGAGTAAGAAATGGTATCTCAAGGTCTTTAGAAACTTCAGGAGAAAACCAAATTAGTAATTCTTCATTTCTCCGAATACTACTAATAATGCGGAAAATAAGTTTGCCGTCTTTAACTGTCAACTGTTAAATAAAAAAATTTATAGTTCGTTTTTGGAGAAATCAACACTTGTCATGTGAATGTTAAAAATGTAACAGTTTTGGCAACTCTTTTGCATGTTGTAAATGATTTTTGAACATACCTGCAGATTTTGTGACTGACAATCCTTGGCCCATTGTACATGTTTCATCCAAGTGTCATCCTTCTCATCACAGCTAACGAGTTGACCGTTAGGTCCAATAGCAACTTGATAGTGAATAAGTGGTTGATCTTCTTTAAAAATTCTTCCAAGATCTAATTGAATCTTCAAAGGAAATGATTCCGTGCCAATAGGAAGATCAGTTGCAGCCAAAACGGTCGACGCGACGCTCTCGGAAGCCAACATCTCTTTGATTGCCCCATTTGAGTTTGCGGCCAAGTCTCCATGACCAGCTGACGGATCCACGAGAGACCCGCAGCACCTGTTTCTTCACGACAGGTTCACGCTCAATCCGAGCCTAATAGTCACTAATCACTGCTCTCAATAGGGGGCCCACAGAGGGGAGGGGAATGGAGAGATGGGTAAGGGCTGTGCTGGTGGGACAAACGAACACTCACGAAAAAAAAAGATGAAATGTCAGAACAATTAGAAAACGAGTTGTTTTGAAGTTCATGTTCAATGATTTCTCTCTCTGAGCAACCTTTCACTCGCTATTACGTCATTATTTTTTTACTAGGGCGTCTATCCTACAATTTAATATCTTCATGTTTAGCTTTCAGCCAAACTTTTCTCTTTTTTAAGATCATGCATCTTTGAATCTTTTACTTTTAAAGTCTATTTGAAGAGAATTTGGTAATCACTTCGATTCAATAGTTTCAGATTAGACACATTAACCGAATTGCTACCATTTTGGGGCCGTATTTTCTTTATTAACCTTAAGAGGAACTCGCTTATAATTAAGGATTTAAGTAAATCTAAACATGTTTCAAGCTGTCAGTAGGTATTTTACTGATATAAAAGGAAATAATTGAACATAACTTTGCCATTTCGCTTGCAATTACGTAAGACTGGGTTTTTTGGGTCAAATACAGAAGGAATTCCACAGTTTATATCTTATTGTATACAATCAAATCGTTCCTAAAATACACAGTTTGAGGTTCAGTGAGTAATGCTATCCGTCACATCATATTTCTAACTTTTGTTTGTACGTACTTAAAGTTGCAAAGGAAAAGTGGTCTGTGCAAACATGTGTTTATGACGTTACGTTGTGATTATAAAGCAAGTAGAATGGCAGAAATCGAAACGTAAAAGCACTTGTGTCCGAACTCACTATTATCTGTCAGTACGCGCCAAGTTGTGTTTATCCTTAGCCGGTCATACAAACTCGTCTGCTCCAAAACATGTAAAGAAATTCACTCACAATTGTGTCAACAAGAGTAAACAGAAAAAATACATTTTATTTATGAAAAAGTTAAAAATCCGGGACTGGAATCCATTTTTCTATACCTGATTAATATGAATTCAAAAAATAAACCTAATTTTCACGTGCCGATTTTTTAATACTGTTTTTGTTCGTACAGCAAGATGATTTGTGTCGGCAGAAAATGAAGGTTTGGGTTATTGGCTCCTCTGACCCTGTTACCACATTAATGAGGATAACAAACAAATAACAAACTTCCCACTACGCCTTCTGAACAGCCTTATAAAAAAAATTTAAATCATTTGTTGTTGTTTGTAAACACCTCTCCAGTTTCACTCTTTTGAAGAGGCGACCAAGTAAGTGTGTAAACAAGAGTTAAAAATTGCAAAATATCCCTGATGACAACAAAACTCGTTTAGGAATACAAAAGTCTTTTCTATTTAACAAACAATTTTAATAGACCAACGAATTTAATGAAATATTTAAGAATTAAGCTTAATAATTTTCATGATAATTTGATCGCCCATCTGTAGTAACAAAAGGGGCGCTTAATGTCTGTCACGTGCCGCGTTCCCACACTATTCTTTTTCTCCCCTTCTTATTCCTCCCCCTGTTGTGGTACCTGTCAGCTGGTGCAACCACATTGCGGATCCCACGTTTTGCATAATAATACATTCCATCTAACTTGTAAGTGTAATTTGCAAAATGAAGAGTTTTCCTATTCAGCTAAATAGAAAAGTTTCAAACTTTTAATAATGTTCTGAACCCATATTACGTAACACTGAAGGGGTAAAGTCGATGACGCTTCAATTTTGTTAATTTTTAAAAGTAATGAATGTACTGAGTGTATCCATACTCAAACTTTCAAACAAAATTCAAATATTATATCATTTAGTAATCAACTGATTGTACTTTTGAGGATGCAATTGACAAAAATCTCTGCACTTTTTAAACAAAAAATAGTAGTCAAATGCTTAATCAGACTTCCTCTGCTGATCTTCATGAAAGTTTTTACATGTTGAAATAGGAAAAAAAATCCTGTGTAATACTCTTATTTCTTTTGTAATTTTTTAATCCGTTGATACCTTGTAACTTTTTGTTAATAAAATAAGAGAAGAAATTTTTCTTTTCTAACAACTACATCTTTTTATATTGTGGCAATATTGGCCTCATTTCCAGAGGCTCATGACTCGGAACAAAAAGTGCAACCTTCAACCCTCTCCATAAAAAACTCTGAATCCGTTAGGTCATATCCAAACAACTCTTTTTTATTAGTGTATACTTCCTGTTCCCATCCGGAGGATGAAATATCTTCCGCATTCAGTGGGAGATAAGGTCAACACTCGAACTTGCACGTTCATTTCTCGCTTCCCAGCAACACAGTTGTATCATGAATCTGCTGCTGATACTAATCCAAGTTGTAACTTTACATCCTATTATAATACATTCATCAGCTTGCAGTAGCTGCTCTATTTTAGTTGCAGGCGCTTGTTGCATTGCAAAACCACCCAATTGCTGTCCTCGTAAGTTATTTTTTGGACATTAATTATTGATTGCTAAATTAAAAAAATTTTACTAATTGCTTATTGTTGTGGTTAGATAAACCTGGGGAATGTCCAACTAACGATTTTGGTAGTCGTGACGGACCCATTCCATTAGTCTCATTCCCATCTACACATGTGATCGCCTGTTCAGGCGACCAAAACTGCGCTGGTCAACAAAAATGCTGTCCATTACGACAAAATAGTACAGGGACTATTTTCTACACTTGTCAAGAACCGTTTACTGAATTCACTTTGGGTGTAAGAGGTTTAGCTTCTGGGTGTCCAGCTCAAGCCAATAATCAACAGTTCATGCAGAACCAATTTGGTGGGCAAGGGATTATCAATGTTGGATAATATTGTATCGAGTACTAATTAAATTTGTAACTAACTTTTTTTGAATGGTGTTTACTTTTTGTGAATTTTCTTATAATCAATATGTAATGAATGCGTAATTTTGTTTCGTCAACAGAATTCGCACAGTATAATTTTAATATTTTCCTGTGTTAACCAGAAGAGCTTTACCCGAAAGAATAAGTCCATGATATGTGGCCAGCATCCGTAGGAAATATTATAAATCACGTCGACTATACTATTTAATGAAATAGTTTTGTTCTTTTTGCAAACTTTGTTTTTTATTTTCCCCACAGATTACGTCATAATTGCAAAAAATCTCCCTCAACTGGAGTACATCGGGGGGTACTACTCATCATTGACGAATTATATTGAAATTTTAAAAGAATTTCCTTCTCTGGTCTTCACTGATTTCCGAATAGGAAACAAACATTTGAAACTCAATCCGGAAATTCAATACATGCAGTCATCAATAATCATTTAAGCAATCTATCAAGGGTTTGAAGTATTAGCTAAGCTTTAAACACATTAATTCAATTTTAAAATTAAATGGTTGTAGACAGGCATTTAAATTTCAAGAACTGTTTTTGAACTAAAACCGCTGTAATTAAAGATTGTAAACAAACCCCAAAACATCTAATCTGTAAATTTTTGAAAGAAATTCGGAAGCAGACTTAAGTAAGGAGACCATTCTATCAGACAGTTTTGCACCAAAGCTTGGTTCGCTAAGGATTTATTGACAACCATTATAGTAATTGATAAATTGTAAACTATTTTAAAAAAACTTGTTATGATCCAGATTGAATTTTTTACCACAGATATTTCTCAGCTGACAAATTTTTACAAGCGAAACATTCAATTCTCTTTTACTACATTATATTCCCCTAAAAAGTCCACTATTCAGTGTGATTGACTTCACCTACCTTAGGATTCAATGATCTGCCTTCACTAAGAATCGGAAGACACCTCCTTCCTTAGCAATATCCTCACTCTCCCTCTTACATCACATGCAGGATATTTCTCATCTCCCAACTTTGTGTATGAAAACTCCAAGACTGAGGAGTTCGCTCATTCATTCGTCAACATGTTGACCACAGCACTCATCTCATTCGCGCTCTTAACTTTAACATACGGATTACCAGCGAAATTCGACAAGCAAATTCCCAGATATATGCTTCGTTTATACCAAGAAGTTACCGATGGCTTAAATGCTGGAAAATGCGGGTACAACACAGTGAGAAATTTAAAAAATCACGGTAGGTTAACTTTCTCCCCTACAGATATCAAAGAATTTACTAATTTACGGTACTTTAAATTTTAGGCAAAACAATTTCATGTCAAGAGTTCCAACTGAGTTTTAATTTGTCAGCGATTCCGTATGACGAGGAAAACAGGATAGAAAAAGCACGAATCCATTTGGAGTTAGATAAAGATCTAAATGAATGGCGTTCAGCTAAGAATTTGTTTAGAAGTACCCGTTTCCGTCTACATTTGGGAAATGGATTTACCAAGAGGCGATTCCTCGGTAGGGAAAGTGAACCGACAGCAAGTGCCCGCGAGATCACGTTCAATATCACGAGAATTGTACTCGAGGCACGCCAGAATCGAGAGAAATTACTGAATATGACTTTGGTAAAATATTAAATTTAATTTTATATAATAATATTAAATATTGTCTTTAATATTAAATGCAATTTTATAAAGTTATATTAATGAGTACGGTATGTACTAAGGGAATTTATGACTGCGCAATGCGGCAAACTTATCAATTCAATCATTTTAATACTGTCTTTTTCTTAGATGATACAAGACAACCCGCCTTTACCAGCCTGTTCTCCAACAACATCATCCTTCAAAACAAGTTTAGAAGTCGAGACGTCTTCAGCACTCACAACGTGCGAGGAAGAGCAACCCGCATCACGCAGGAAACGATCAGTTCGCAATACAGACGCCGCACTTCCAAATGATGTCTCTACAGGAATCTGTCAACTCTACCCTCTATCCATCAGCTTCAAAGATATTGGCTGGGATAATTGGATTGTAGCGCCAGACACGTACAATGCCTATTTCTGTGGAGGTTCATGCCCGTTTCCCATAAACGACCATTTAAACGCGTCTAACCATGCGGTTGTACAAAATCTAGTTCATTCATTTCAACCAGGGAACGTACCACCGGCTTGTTGTGCCCCAACCAAATTGGGGTCGATGTCCATGTTGTATTATGATCATAATGAAGAATTGGTTTTGAAAGTGTATGACGATATGGTTGTAGAGGAGTGTGGATGTCAGTAATATTTTTAAATTTTAATTTATTTATCACGTTTTTTAAATTAATATATTCTTTTATTTATATTTTGTAGTTTAATGGTTCAGGAGTTTATTTAAGATTAATGATTTAAGAGTGAAACTTGAATTAAAGTTGTCTCAAATTTGGACGAGAAAAAAATATAAAAAAAATTTTTCTAATTACGCTTTAAGACTCATAATTCATAAGTTGGCAACAATCCTATTGCTCGACCTACTTGCGTGATGTGTTGTATTGTTTACTCGCGAGGGCAACTCGTTCAGTTTTCTCGCGCTTTGTATAGTTACTTGGCGTGTTTATAGCAACTGACATTTTGTCAGCAGATTTATTTCACATTTGATTTGATGCAAATTATTTTTATTCGCCATGTTCACTCTTCCTATCTGCGAAGATCAGTCCGTACTATCAATGCGTTTCCCTCAGAAACTCTGGAAAATTGTAAACGAATGCAACACCGGAGCCATCCAATGGAGCAAAAATGGCAAATCAGTTTTACTAGATTACTCCAAATTTCACCGCGATTATTTAGATAGCAAATTAGAGATTTTCAAAACGACCAATATTACTAGTTTCATTCGACAATTGAATTTATATGGATTCCGAAAAGTGACCGGTCACTACCGCGAACCGTTGGCGAGCCTCCGTAGTCCGGACGTACACGAATTTAGAAATGAGAATTTTATTAGAGGACGATTCGATTTATTGGCTAAAGTTTCGAGGAAAACTGGTGTGATGAAACACCGGTCTACCGACAGAAAACGAAATGTGGGTGAGAGTAGCGAGAATGATCCTGGAAAATCGCGACTTGTAATGTGTCAAGTAAGTTTCATTGTAAATTGGGTGTAAATCAATTTTTAAAATGTTAAATTTTTATTGCAGAAAGCGCTTACAGATGCCTTGAATAACGCCGCACTTAAGCAAGGAATACAGGAGAAACGCAAACATTATACTGACGACTCAGAGTCAGTTTTGAGTGATGTCAGTAGCTCTCAAGATTCCGGTAATTATTTTGAAATACAAAATCTTTTAAAGAGACTTTAAAATTTTCTTCAATGTTTTGATGCAGACATTATATGTTGTGATGTTGCTTCTCTAGAGTACGATAATTTGGATTGGATGCGTGAGCCCAGCACATCCCAGTCAAATTTGTGTGCAACTGGCTGCGGTTACGATGCACTGCACAATTATTCGAAATCTAGCCTTCAATATTACCAAATTCAATGTAACTTTTTAATTTAGTTTGTAGTGGATTTGAGAAGCTGCATTTTGTGTAACAAAGTAATAGTTTTAAGTTAGGTTCGTATTTAGTTCACAGTAGAAATTACGCAGAAATGACACGGCGATGCTGGAAAACAACAGTAAATGGATTCAAAATGCTGAATTGGTTTACTAGAGTTTTTATCATTTCTGTATATTCCTAATCTGAACTCAACATTTATAAATAATCTGTGCAAAACTCAATTTGAAATGAGCAAAAATTTCATTTTGTAACCAAAACTTAAAGCAAAATTTATATTTATAATACAGCCATGCATGAATCAGCACCTTCAAGTTCCGATTCCGGTCAAGGCACCATGTCTTCTCTTCTCGATCCATCGACATCCCCACGAAGGTCCATAGCACCAGATCCTGCAATTGCTGAATGCCCTTATACATTAGAATATGTGATGCAGCAGATGGACAGCTCCCTCTCAGAGAAGATTTACGAAATGCTCATGGAAGAAAACAAGCCTGAAACCGATTTACCAGATATGCCAACTGATCTGTCTATTAACTCTAAGAAAAAGCTTCAAGATGACGACTTAGCGTTCAAGAAGGAAGAAAAAATTGAATCTGACCAATCAGTAGACAATAATAGCAGTAGTAGTAGTAATACAAGCAGTTCGAGCAGTACCACAAGAGATTCTTCAAACGACAAAAATAATGACTATGATGATATTTCCTTGAAAGATGGTACTGAAGTATCTCGTATTTACTGTGATCAGAATTATGGGGCTAGTACGTCTAATTCTGCAGTTACTTGGAGCTATCCTATACGCAGAGCCTCGTATTACACCAATTTTGGTCCAGGTCACTATATGTTTTAGAGCCAAAGGTTGGCAAGTTAATGCAGATAGATTGCCACTTGATGAATATAATAACTGTATTGGTTTAGTTTTCAGTCTTGTAACGTTAAATATGTTGTTGTTAAGATTTTCGTCAATTTTTGGTGTTTATGATGAATTTTGTCAAGAGAGGGCACCAGCGGTTTGATATTCAGGACTGATTATTTTGCTACAAAAAATAGTGCCATATTAAATTTAATGAATTAAAGGGTTGTGTTAAAATTTGTGCAATATGTGTAGATTTAAAAGTCAACTATATTTTAATTAAAAAGTTTTGACTGAAAGTTGGTTGAATATTGTGCTTCCTCATCGTACAACTGCGCAAGTAACGCGCTAGCGTCATAAAGTAATGCGGCACCAGTTTTCGTTGGTCAAAAAATAGTTCGTAACAGATAAGCACGGTCAGCAACTATTAAGCAAATTTTGTCAATTAATTTTTCAAATAACTCACATTAATAGCTGTTTAAAACCTAGGTAAGCTCGTTTCAGTATAAACCAGATTCTTTCTCAAAAGAGTCCGCGGCGTGATACAAGTTATGACGAGGTTAGCCGGCGTCTCTGCCGTTCTTTGTCTTTCGCGGTTGGCACTCGATACGGTCGGTTGGAAGTCGGTACGGACGGTTGGCATTTCCCTGAAAATGTATTATTTTAATATCAAAAGGTTCATACAGTGCTTTACATGGTCTGGAATAATACCACATGGTCTTTTTACTGTCGCTCTCTCTCACACTAACCCATGGAACCCGACCGACGATCACTGCTACTGCCGTTGTTGGAAAAATGGTGGTGCCGACATTTTCTCTAATGAAACAAATTTTTATGTGGTGGAAGTCTAGGCCCATAAAACAGGGTAGGATAGCTGAGCACACTTCATTAAGCAGTTTAGAGCACGGTATATTTCGACTTAATGAAGCAAGTAAGCACCTCTCTGTCTTGATTCATTTTCATGTATGGCATCCCGCGGAAACTCTTTAATGGGCTCAACAAATAATTCTTTCAACTTCACAAAATTTTTAAAAAATTTACTCATATACTGGTTGTATGAGAAAATCTTTGTTCCGAGTGTGGTTAGGTTCTCTCATGCGCAATTACTTAGACCTTTTAAGCCTTTGCAAGCTTCGGAATCTGATCTTAGGTTCCTCAACTTGGGCCTATTAGAATATAAGTCATTATGGATTTTAACTAGAATGGAAGACTATTATCCGTGCCAACAAGCAGTATTTTTCTCGTTGGTTTGGTTATTAGCTGTTAGGAAGAGCAGGGTACTGCTGCTCGAGTGCAAAATCATGAAAGGACTGAAGGCGAATGTTCTCGAATGAACTGTTTTCCATTGTGGAGTATTGTCTTGCATTATTTTTTTCCCGGTTTTCACGCTTCACTAGCCATTTTAAAGCATTGGTTGTTAAAAGTTTACTTCAACAATACGTTTACTTGCCTCTTA
>JAQGAS010001694.1:0-16261 GCA_034686365.1 Pachymerium ferrugineum
GGTAAATATAATATCAGAGATAGAGTCAAATATACCCCCTACACATCCCCCAACACAAACTCCGACTCGTCTTCAGAGTTGCCATCTTCATCGGAACGAAGACTTTCAGCAGGGGGACACATACTATCCATTGCTCCCAATAATCTATTACAACTGTCACCAAATTATGATAGCAGCAGCTATATAAGATTAGGAACAACATCGATTGGCAATGAAATTGACTTTGGGTCACACTTTGATAGATTTAGTAATGGGAGAGAACTATGCATCGAAGAATCCTGTAATGAAAACCAGGAAGATTCATATGATTCTCCAATTCTGATTGCAAGAGAGAAAAACACACCAATAAATCAATGGAAGAAACCGAATTCAGTATCTTCTTATGCTAGTTCTGAGTCTTCTATGGGGTCTCCACCACCAGTGGGAGAACACCGGCATTCATTAGGTGGTGGTGCCCTTATTTCAGTGGGGCCAACTATTGTTGATCTTACTATTCAGGATGATGAAGTGAAGTGTAGTACTTCACCTGACAGGAAGCAGTACGTGCACAAGAATGGTGGTGGTATGGTATATATGGCACCACCGTCTAATCAGACTGTGTACAGTACATCTCCTAATTCTGACTCCCCTTTCTCGCCTACAAGTGACTACTCCTCTGCAGGAGAAAGTGAGGCAACAACTGAAAGCTCAGTATGCTTGTTTACTGATGATTCCTTATCACCACAAAATGAAGCTGAAAACTTGAATGCAATATTTGAGTTGATAGAAGATTGTTCTGCTACGAGTGGTTCTGTGGTTGATCCAAAGCTAATGGAAAGCACCGTAGATGAAATCATTAAAAAAATTGAAGAAAATCCGATGAGAGAAGAGGAACTCTCGATTCCTATGACTGTACTTGAGCAGGAAACTGCTTGTAATGTCAGTCTGTTGAATGGCCAATTGCCAACTAGTGGTGGGCAATTAATGGTTGTTGAAAACCCAACTGTAGTTGTCAGCCAGTTGCAACCCATTTATTTTGTTGTTAAAACAGAAGCTTATCAAAATAATGGTGTGGCCAGCAATGGTCAATCGAGATACAGGCCGATAATTCAAAAACCTGAAAAACCTATCACCAATTCACGTAAGTACATATTTACTTTTTAAATTTTATTTTAAGGTAGCATTAAAAATTTATATATTTTGATTGAATTTTGTTTCTTGTAGGAGCTTAATATTGATGTTGATATAAATGAATTGTTATAGTAATTACGAAATCATTAATTTTGCCTATACCATTTCAGATAAGGAACTCAGTTTGGATGTAGACTGTATTTACCAATCTATTATAACTAAATATCCGGAGCAAGAAAGACAGACTACTTTTTGTACGGTTGCAAAACTTACAGACGAAGAAGTAATGGAAGCAGATGATGACGGTGATAGGTATGAACTTTCTACAATTGTTAACACTTGACTAATTACACTTGAACATTAGGTAACTTCTCTGCAATGTTACGCTAAGTCTAGTGTGAATCTCGGTGTGAATAATTTTGCAGTTGCATTTTAAGTGTAGAAGATAATTCTTGAGTCGTATTTGTGATACCGCTTGGTTGTGCTTTCAACCAATAGAATTTAATTAGATTAAATGATCGGCTTTGTGATTGGTTCAAAAGAATTAACGTTTTTTCTTTCTATTGGTCGGGCATTAAAGCCAGAATGAACCTTCTTCTTGTATTACCTGAGATTACAGGCACTGACAACTAAAAAGTAAACATGAGTAACTATAAAAATTAATGAAAACAGTTCTTGGCATAGTTATTTATGTATAAATACAACTTATTAGCAGTTAAATAACTAGAGCTATTATTAGAGAAATTCTATCTAGACTTCTATCAGCTTATATAATTTTTTTATTTTTTATTTTTTTTTAGAAAATTGCACATTGCATTAATTAACCATCAGGAACTCTACGCCGTAAGACTGATAAATCTCATGGCACGCTTAGGCTTGGAAAATTTGGATATCCACAATAAATATGGCCAAACCCCATTACTTTTGGCAATTCAAGAAGGACTTAACCAACTTACTGAATATCTTCTTGCTAAGGGTGCAGATCCAAATGCACCATGTTTAAAAAACAGGGAGACAGTTTTGCATTATGTTGTAAAATATGGCCACCACTTTATGAAAGCGATTGAAAGTCTTGGAAAAACACGACTAACAGATATGAATGCAATGGACGGACTAGGTAATTTAAAAAAAAACTAAGTCCCCTTTATTTTGTTTGATAATTTTTTTTTTTAAATTTTAGGTCAGACTCCACTAATGTGTGCAGTGGAATGTCATGGACGACAGAAGCAAGTTGGAGAGGCTGAACAAATCATTATTGATTCTCTGCCTGTTATTCGCTACTTAATGAATCACGGTGCTTCAATTGAGTGTCAAGACAGGCGCAGTGGAGATACAGCCATTCACATTGCAATTAAAAACAAGAATTTGGCTGTTTTAAAGGTTAAGACGAATGACAATTATTCAATTAATATTTTTTTAATAAATTTTATTTTAGGTTTTATGTAACGAGTTCCCACGTGTTAACAAAGCTGTTAATATTACCAATTACTCCAAACAAGCGCCACTGCATTACGTTGCTGGAATGACGGGAGTTTCGGATTCGGAACAACTTGAGTATGCCAGGGTTTTGCTGAAAGCAGGTGCATGTCCAAAGATTCAGAATTCAGAGAGGAAAACACCTGGTGATTTGGTTGATAAAGATCGCAAAGAGGTAATTTACTTTATTTTTTAAAATAAAAAAATGTAATTTATTGATTAATTATTTTTCCCTAAAGACTAAACGTCTCCTTCATCCAACCAGGCAACGATGAGAAATCAAGTTTTCTCAATTTTTGCCTATGCTGTGTAACCTGTTGTGAAAAATTAAAAATATTATTCAATTACAATAATTTTCTGAGATAAATATCTAATTTGTTACAAATTTGAATTTGATACTTAAGTTTTATAAATGTTATGGAAATAAAACATTTTTTTATTATAAATTTATTACGACATTTGTTTCCATTTAATTCTACCGATGATCGTGGTATATCGACTTTAATAACTTATTCACTTAAAGGTATCTAAAAATAGTGCACTCTATCGGCCACTTTAATCAGAAAGGAATAAATGAGAATGGATGACGCACCTTCTACACCGTGCGTGGGATGACGTAAGCCTAAAAGAATGGCGGACATGTGGTTGTGATGTGAAATTTAGGTTAAACGCGATTTTTATACACGCATATTAAATAACACGGTCTGTCCAAAGAAATTGAAAGATTTAAATTGTCAACCTACCATTTTGTATGTAAGTCAAAAACAAATATTACTTATTCTTAAAAAAAACTTCGAATAAAATATGTTTGTTTGTAGGGATGTTTATAGTTATAATCGATTTTTCCTTCTCGTTTTTTCAGATAACGTTCATTGATAATCAACATCACGTTTCGTTTGATTGGTTAAAGTTAGAAGAAAACCAAAAGTTTCTGTATGAAAAACAAGCAAAAGTGTCTTATAGATAATTTAAAAACGTAAGTAGGTTAATTCTTGATGTTTATTTATTTGAAAAACAGGTATACGAATACCGGAAAAATAATTATTTCAAATAAAAAAATACAGGAAATAACATTGACGAACACCTTACACTTAATAAATTTAAAGGTTTATTCACATAAGAAATTTAACATCGGCTTAGGGCAATGTCGAAAAAAATGTGGTCATGAATTTCTCTTACGGAATGGAATTTTTATTCTAGTTGAAAGACATTATACAACCATTGACATGTAACAGTTACATAATGTCACGTCTAACAGGTTTATAACCATTAACGACTTCCGTCTAGAAATAGAGTAATAAAACATGGAAATGCTATCATTATAAATTTTTATTTTGCAGAGATTTTCAACAAATCCGTCCGAAATTATACTATGCCTACAACTGGAGACATAAAAATCTCTAATCATCCTCTGTTAACGCCTCCATCATCAACAGTAAGACGATCGTTCCTTCCGTCATATAAAAAGTATCAACGGGCTGCAAGTTTGGATCGAAATTCCCGGGAAAATTCAACCATAAGTAACCATTTACACGAATTTAATTCGGCGAATAAATGTAAATTTGAAGCGGAGTTATTTAATAAACTTCCACGCATTCCTTCATACTCATTCAATCCTGTAAAGTCTCGGAGGACTCAAAATACAGTTCATGATTTAGATAATGGAAATGCAGTGCTTACAAGCTTGAGAGGTTTAAGTGATGATAAGAACATTTCAAATTACGTGAGAAATCGGTCACCGGGCGGAGCTACAGAAAGTAAGTTTATTAAGAGTTTGCATTAACAACGGAAGATTTGTTTTGCATACAATGGGATATATTATACATCTTTTTGTTTCAGGTGTTAAGTTCGATGGGCCATTACGTTCATGTTTCGATTTGAATTATGTGACGTCAATTAATAATAAAAACACGCCACCTATTTTACACGTTCCTTCTCGATACCGGTTTAGCTCTTCAGCATCGTTGTCTTCATCTCCCAGTGGTTCGACAAACGATTTATCAAGATGTGAAGATGGTTACAACTTTAATAAAGGTGGCGTTGTTGGTTTACGGAATTTAGGGAATACGGTATTGTTAAATGACGTTCATTTTAATCTTTTTGTTTATTAATATTTAGTTCTTCTAGTGTTTTATGAATTCGGTGATACAGTGTTTGGCTAATACGAAACCGCTTGTTGATTACTGTTTGACAGAATCGTATATAAATGATTGTAATGTGACTTTAAGTAGCATGAAGGGGTCTTTAATTAAAGGTAAGTTTTTTTTTTAAAAAACAAATTGAGAATAATAAATATTTTTATTTTATCAGCTTTTGCCAGTTTGATGAATTCCGTTTGGAAAGGGGGAAAAGATACAGTTGTTAATCCACAGAAGTTTAAAAAACAGATTCAAAAATTTGCCCCAAGATTTATGGGTTATAAGTAAGACTATGAATGAGTATATTATGTAACTAAATATTTGACAAATATTTTCTGTTTAGTCAACAAGATGCGCAAGAATTTTTAAGGTATTTACTTCAAGGGTTACATGAAGATATAAATCGCGTTATGATTAAACCAAAATCAATTTCGTCTGATATTGACCAGTCATTAAATGAAGCTCAAAGAGCAGCTGAAGCATGGAAAGGATATTTGAGAGTTGATAACAGTAAAATAGTTGGTAGGTGAATTGTAATAGATTTTGTTATCATTACTTATATTATTTCTTGCCAGATTTATTTGTAGGTCAGTTAAAAAGTTGTCTAAAATGTACAGTGTGTGGTCACTGCTCTGTTACATTTGACCCGTTTTGGGATTTGTCTTTACCAATTCCTAAGGTAAAAGTTTAAATTCGTGTAACTGTATGTTTATACAAAATTCCTTAAATTTTTTTTAGGCTTCAGGACTGGTGAAATTGCAGCAATGCTTTGATCTTTTTACCAAAGAAGAAGTTTTAGATGGAAATGAAAAACCTGTAAATAAAAATTCTGTTTAAGTTATTATATGAATGAATTTAAAACCATTTTTTTAAAAATTTTAGATGTGTTCTAAATGCGGAAGAAAAAGAAAATGTACTAAAAGTATGACAATCTTCAAATTCCCGAAAATTTTAGTTATTCGTATCCTTAAAACGTCAAAACCATTAAAAAGATTAAAAAAAAATTTACCTTGACTCTGAAATTAGATTTAAAACGTTTTTCATTAACGGAAAGATTCCGTTCCAAATTATCAACGTTAATCGATTTTCCAATTACAAATTTAGATCTGAGACCTTACATTTCGACTTGTAGTAAAAGTAAACATAAAACATATTAATTTAAAAATCAATATCAATTTTATTTTTTATAAAGGTCAACCTTGCGTTTACGACTTATATGCAGTTTCCAATCACTCAGGCAACATTTATTCAGGCCATTACACAGCTTACTGCAAAAATCCCTATGCAGGAGGTTGGCACAGCTTTAATGACAGCAGGGTATCGCAACTGCCTTTACATTCCATTGTATCCTCAGAAGCATATGTTTTATTTTATGAAATTAACAGTCACTGGTCTCGTTTGTAGCTGTATTTCTATGGATACGTATAGTATGTTATTGAAAATTATATTTTTAAAAATGTATTTATAGTTGCTATTATTTATCAATGTGAAAATAAACAAAATACTTTCAAATCAGCGTTGTAATATATTGTGTCTAACGTAACATCTTTTGAATTTCTGTAAAACATGTAATGGTGATGTACGGCTACCGTAAATGTGATTTTTATTGTGATAGGACATCATTATGTAAGACGTTAATTCCAGGTACGATTGCTTAAATGGACCAGACAAGTTTATTACAACTTGAATAGAAACATTTCATTCCTTTCACGATAAAAACATGGAATGTAAGATTTTTTACATTTTACAATATACACTACTAAAAAAAGTTACAACTCTCCAGGCGCGTTCCCAATATGGCATTTACTTGGATTTAACCACATCCACGAGATGCTGCAACCTGGTGTCAGATAGGCGAACCTTATGAGCAAAATATAAAAGTCTACAGCTTATAAACTATTAGTTTTGGAAACATAAAATTTTTGGGGAATATTGTTTACTATGCCCTCTTTCTTTGACCAAAGTTCCAACTTTGTGAATGCTTTCTCAATATTTTATTTTTATTTTTCAAATTTTTGTAGTAGTGAACTGTAAAATGAAAACAAAACCTATATCTTATAAACTATAATAAGGGGAGTCATGAAACTTTAAGGGAACATAGTTTAGTATGCCCTCTTTCTTAGAAAAAAATTACAACTCTCCAGGCGCGTTCCCAATATGGCATTTACTTGGATTTAACCACATCCACGAGATGCTGCAACCTGGTGTCAGATAGGCGAATCTAATGAGCAAAATATAAAAGTCTATATCTTATAAACTATAATAAGGGGAGTCATGAAACTTTAAGGGAATACAGTATAGTATGCCCTTTTTCTTAGAAAAAAGTTACAACTCTCTAGGTTTGTTTCCAATATGCAATTTTCGGCATTTATGTGGAAATTTATAAAACCAGAAAACTTTGCACATGTTTACTTATTTGTCAAACAAATTTATTTATGAAGGATTTAAATTATAAATTAGTATAAAAAAACTTTATTCCGTTCCTGTATTCCGTTCCGCCATTTCTGGGCACTGTTCTTGTTCCTGGTTTTGTAGTAACCCGTATTTGCTGTATTTGAAATGATCGATTATATAAGTCTGGTCCAAGTGTTGGTTGCAAGGTATGGATAATCGGTTGATTGAAATTAGAAATTTTATCTCTTTTTCGTCGTATAAGTGAAATCAAATATTTATTTTTTGTTATATTTACTAGTGTCCTGTTCTTCTTAGGAAGCATCCCGCAATGGGGTTATTAGAAATGGTCACTCTACGTGATATATGTTTACAATCAGCGGCAAAAAATATAGAAAAAATAGGCCATCGATTTAATCAACTACGTAAAAACTTCATTTGTAAAATAATAAATTTAATAAAAAAAATTATATTTTCACAGCACCGTTATTAATTGATGATCTCTACAAAACAGCAAAAAATCTACGAATTATCCGTAAACTTCATCACCTCGACTACCTTATACATCCCAACATGCAAAAATTAGATCTCACGTGCGATGTTTGCACACAAGTCCATTCTTCAAGCTTAGAAATGTTTCTGTTTGGTCGTTTCATCCCTAAAATAGAACACAATCACCTACCAATTTTGTACACATTAGGTTTAGTAGAAAAGATTTGTAAAGTAAACACACAAAATTTAAATCAAATAAAAAGGAAAATAATCTTTTTTTTTTTTAATTCTAGAATTTAATACATCTGGATTTAAGCTACAGAGTTAAAACATTACCAGACGAATTGTTACCTCTTGTAAACCACATACCGAATATCAAGATTCTTAATTTAAGATACGTGGAAGGCTGCGATGAACGTTTATTAAATGCACTTGGGGAGGAATGTCATCAACTTAAAGAATTAGACATAGGTCGCTGTGCTGTAAGTGATTACGGAATTCGATGTTTGGTTATGAACTCTGACGGCACTTCGCGGAATTTAAAAATAACAAAGTTAAAAATCGATGGGACAAATGTGACAGCTCTGGGCACAATAATGGCATTACAAAACTTAAAAGACTTGAAGATTTTAGAAGGGTCTAAAATGTTCAAAGATTTGGAAAACAATGTTCAGAAAGATATTTATAATTTAGAAGAATTAATTATAAACGACGTGTCGGTTTTCAAGAAAGATCTGGAATTCTCGACGTTTTCCTTACCGAAAATTACAAAAATCGCTTTTTCCTTTGTTAAAATCACAAATGAAGATTTAAAGATTCTTTCGGAGTTTGTGAATCTTAAAAAACTGATTTTATTTAACGTTGATAGTAATTTATCATTTCCGTTAGGTATTGAACCACTTTTGACTAAAATTGGACGGAATTTGGTTGTGTTAGGACTCGGTAGAATTTCTATGGTAGATGTTGGTGTGATTGGGCATTTTTGTACGAATTTGCTCGAACTTTCTTTAGATAAAAATAAGAGTTACGTTGAGATTAGTTTGATGGCAAGAAGTGAAAATTGTTTTGAGAAAGTTATTGAGTTGCGAATCTCCGAAGATAAACCAATTCCTGTTCAGGATTTTACATGGATTTTAGTTAACTGTAAAATGGTTAAGAAGTTAAATATTTCTTATTGCAGAGCATTAACGGAAGGCGTTTTACGTAATGTCATAATGTCTAATCCTATGAAACATTTGATGGAAATTGAGGTCAGATCATGTACTCATTTCAGTCCGAGGGGGTTGATTTGTTTATTAGAATTGCAAAATTCGTTGAAGTTTTTTTCTATGTACACTGCATTTGATGTTTTCAAGGAAGATGGGTTAGCTCTCTTGCAATTTGTGAGAGAGAATAAACCTGATTTAAAATATCTATATCGGTTAGTTGAATTAATTATTTAATTTAAAACAAAATTTAATTCGGTTTATTTCTTTTCAGAGATTACCAGTACGATTTAATGCTTGTCAAATATAGAAGACGTGAGTTTCAAACTATGCATGAGGATTGGAAAAATAGTGATTGGAGTATATAATTACGATAAAAAGATTTTTGTTACTGAGTAAAACATGTAAAAATAATTTTATGTTAAAGATTCAAGAAAATTTTGTGCGAAACTTCTTTTGATTATAATTTTAGGTACACAAAATGTTGACAACTTTTTACATATTACAAAAAGAGAATAATTATATAATATAAACATAATTTAATCTCTATTAACACTCACAGTTTCTAAATGTAAAATACTGATCAATTTTCTTAGAAACATTTAAAATTTCCGCCAAATGACGTCACAAGTTCTCAACGTATATAGCGCTGTTCTGTATCTATCTAACCAATGACACTTTCCAACAGTTAGCGCAAGGCAAATGAAATGGTCAAGGTCGTGTGAAACCGAGGCTCCATTGCCAAGAAGATCGGCTGAGGACTCGTCATGGCTAATGCCGAGGTAAATTGAAACAAGCATGCTGACTTAACTCAGTTTTATCATTTATTAATGGCATCAATGAACGTAATGCTAGCGTTGACATTCAACTATACTTCAAATGAATGTAGAACCAGTCGCGGAACACATTTAATTGACGTTGATCCATCTGAAACGAGTGCTCTTGTTTGGCCTCTATGAAACGTTTTATTGATTCGAACGAAAATAATTTGCGCTAACGAAACATTTTTCGTTACGTAAAAAGATGACATAACTTTGATGCACCTTTGAAAAAAAATTGGAAAATCCACTAGGCGCACTCAAATGTATGTCATGTAATTAGGCTAATTGGAATGCTTTGGAAAAACTTTGATAAATATATTTTTATGATTTAATTTCTATGAAATTTTTATTTTCAAGGGTGATGGCAGCGAAAGTAAAGAAACCGAATGCGATTCCGAGCCGGAATGTAACGGAGTTGTGCGACGACCGATGAATGCTTTTCTCATATTTTGTAAACGACATCGAAGTCTAGTAAGAGAGAAATACCCTCACATGGAGAATCGTAGCATTACGAAAATTCTTGGTGAATGGTGGGCCAATTTAGAAGCTGATGAAAAAGTTACTTACACTGATCTAGCCAAGCAGGTCTTTTTAGTTATCAATATTTTAAAATATTATCTAACTGTTATTATTTATTATCAAATGCAGTACAAAGAAGCGTTTATGAAGGCGAATCCTGATTTTCGATGGTACAAACTGCCAGCACCAACTTCCCGGACCCTTGTTACGCGCCCTTCAAATCAAAGGTCATCAAAAGTTGATTCAACTGCCACTGCGAATTTTTCAGGGGCCAATAAATGTGGGATTACTCCCGGAAAATTAGCCGGTGAGAATTTTAGGGTTATTTTAATTAGTTTATTGTTGTGTTTTCTGATTGAAAAATAGAGATCTTGTACTGTACGTTAGAGAGGTTATTTTAACAATGCATTATCATAGGAAACAGTTCTACCAAACTATTCCAAAATCTCTCTAGTTGCACATTGTTATCAATAGGGGTCTAAATGAAGTGTTAATCTATTCATGGAAACACTTTAATTACACGAAAGAAGGCAATAAGCTCGTGCAAATTTCTGCAGAGTAAATTAAACGAAGAACTAAAGTAATAACTTTGGGACAGCCGATCAGGAAACAATGATCAACGTCATCTTTGGTTACTTCTAATATGGGCACAATTTAGCTATAGGGGGTCGCTACTTTAATGTATAATCAAGTATAAGTATGAGAGATAGTTGCAACAACTATTATCCCTATCGGTAACTTAATCAAACATTTTATTTAAACAATGTGACAGCATTATTTGTCACGTTACATTAATAAGGCCACTTTCCATTAAGGCAAACCTGTGACACATGACTATAAATTATTCATTCCACAATTAACTAAGATGTTTATAATTAACAAAAATGATTGATCAAGATGCAAAAAGAGATCATTTATCTGAAAAAGTACAGCTACTCCTTTAATATTTTTATTAATATTCCAAATTCAAAATTAATAAAATTTTTACTTATTAAAAACGTCAAAATATTTCTAAAAGATTCTAAATGGTGACATATTAAAATTTTTTTCAATTTACTATTTACTTTACTTTTTTGTTTTCAGATGAAACGCAACTGGGAGGACTAAATTCTCTCATCACTCAACCGTGTTCATCATCAACATCATCATCGTCATCGTCGTCATCCAATTCTTCATCTTCACTATTAAGCAAACCACCTAAGAAACGATATTTACAAAACGGCGCATTTGTTAATAGCAGTGAAATCACTCATATTTCCAAATCGGATCCGCAAACTACGAATGCATGTTCGGCTCTCTTGGAATTAGCCTCGGTACTTAGACTCTGAAGTATTAAAAAAAAGTATTTAATCTTAATAACAATAATTTTACAGATATGTTCTTCAAAAGGCAGCCTAGAAACTCACCTTATAATACCTAACGTAGGTGTAGTACCAGAGAAAGAGAAAATTGTACACGAAAAAGAAGCGACTGTCAGCAATCAACAACTCATCAATTGCATTATTGACAACACGATTGGTGCACCACAAGAACCTGCTCGCTTGAATGGCACCACCAAGTTGTTTCCATCTCATTCAACGAGCAAATTCGGCGATGATGATTATCAATTTGTAAATAAAGGAGAGGCTGGAGTCTGTAGGAAATCAGAACGGAAGGGAAAAGGGAAACGATATCAGGCGTTATTATCAGAGGGATTTTTACATCCCCCTAAAGACAGGCGACATGCTAATAACGTTGCCAAACGATCAAATGAATTGAAAGAAGAGAAAGGCGATTTGGAATTGACTTTGGATGAGTCTAAGTAATTTTAATAAAATATTAGAAAGTTCATTTTTATTTTACACTTTTTTATTTTCAGGTCGTTAAATATCGATGCCCAAATCGCAGCTTTACCTCGATGCAGTTTCGATGCTCTGATGAAAAAGAAACGAAAAACGGACATACAAGAAAACGATGATGATAGGTAAATTAATAGAAAATATTATTAGTTTATTATTTTATATGTTTCTTTAAAATAGGTTGAACAGTGATACCGATAGCACCAAAGACAATGATGGTGGAATGATAAAAGAATCGGACCAGACAAGTGATACTGATCCGATGGATGAAAATGATGGAAAAACTCGTTTCCAGACTGGTGGCTTTGATTTGGAGAAACAAATCGCTGCTCTTCCTAGTCTTAATATTGATTTGTTGAATCAAAGGAAGAAACAACAAAGGCAAAAAAATGTACCTGGTGGCGTTCCACGAAATGCTAATAAAAATAAGGGTATTTTAAAAAAAAAATTTTTCTTGGAATTTTTAATTTAAAATTTTATTAAATTTTTAGGTGGTCGAAGCCCTGAATATGAATCAAACCGTAGCGATACTCGACCCACTTTGGTTGGCAGTCAAAAGAGAAAAGCTAGAAAGCGATCAATCACCCATTTGAATCCTACTTCTGATCATAAGCCTCGTATGGGTTGAATTATTTTTGTTATAGGAAAATATTAATTTTTATTTGACGTTTAGATACATCTGTAGTGGAACCAACTATACTCAATTCCTTGTCCACCATAGGGAAGTCAAACGAATGAAATTGTTGCTGGTCATCAATTTCTTTTCGGAAATTCGTTTGAAAAGATGAAATGACTGAAACAAAATTTATGTTTTCCTGAAGTTTAATAATTTATTTTCTATTTTAGAAAAATGCCATTTATTTTTATTCGGTGCTTGTTGCTTATTTCATTCTATTTATTTTATTCATGGAGAGACTATTTTGAATAGAATGATAAAAATATATAGTTATAAGAGTGTAAATTTAATGACTGTAATTACAATCAAGATGATTGTAATGATACGAAAGAATTTTTCCTCAGAATGGAGAATAAAAAATGTTGCCGAGAAATAAAAGAGAGTATTAATTCAAACTACCCAAACCGCGTTTATTAACATTCAAAAAAATATCAAAACATAAAAACCAATATTAAAGCATTTAAATGATAAATTTTCATCATAGATACCCGATATACCATGAATACCCTTGTCGCCATTTTTGCGCAGAAATAAGATTCTCCCTACAGGACGAAACTAATAATAAACGCATGCGCATTGCGTCGAGTGTGTCGCCCTATATTTAAGCATCATCCTCTAGCTTGTCTGTCGTCATAGAGAGTCAACAAGTGGGAGGAATCTACTCGTCTCAAACCATGGCATGGCAAGGGTTGACAAGATGATGCGATTTCGACTGGACAAGAGGCTCGATCGCCTTTCCTCTGCCTTTCGATATGATTGCTGACACTTCACTGCCACCGATACAAAGGTAAGCATCACGTGTCTCAGCCCGAACGTTAAGTTGTAAATTGGAACGTGTCATCATGCAGATTTTCCATTAGGGTATAAAATGTAGGGTACGAAGTTGCGTGACTGAAATTGTTTAAGTCACTGTTAAGCATGTTTTGTGACTATTGTTAAATTTATGATAGAGTGTTTTCCGCAAGGAGAGGTACAAATTGATTTTAAAAAGTGTGCTAAAATAAATTATCACGTTTTTGTGGGATTTTAAATGGATCTGGGAATTGGGAGGTAACTGAGAATGTGATGAATGTTAAGTTGTTAGATCGTTAAACTAACTAAAACAGTTTTAACAGTTAAAAATTGATTTAATTTATGTTAACAGTACACAGTATGTTACAAAAATCTATCAAAAAAAAAAATTATTTCGATTGTAAAAAAAATTTTAATTCAACCATAACAAATTTTAACATAAAGATTGTTAAACAAAGGTGGATCTGCATGTTTAAACACAAATAAAAGTCGTTTAACAAAATTATACAAACAAAAATTTGACACTTTTTAACAAGTCATATAATTTTTAATCCAATTCTGAGTGGAGAACATGTTATAATCTGGACCAATCAGAACATTAGTTTTTGGTCTGCTGACCAATATGGCTGATTTTTCCTTCCTGTGGCCACTTTAAAGACAATCAAATATTGTATTTTAATTAAAAAATTAATGTTCTAAACATGTTATGTTAACAATTCATTTGCCACTTCAAGGAACTTGTTTGGTTTGTATAAAGTACATAGTCAACATAAATAATTAAGTTTCTTCTAACTATTCAATTCAGACCACTAAATTTTATATTAAACTCTTTACATTCTAAAAATAGATACATTTAAAGCCATTTTATAACCAAATTAAATGTTTCACTGGAAAATAGAATTAACTTTCTTTATTTTTTTTCTCTAAAATTGAATCATAAAGCTCTTTAAGACTGCAATAAGTTTAATAATAAGTATAAAAATAACTGGAAATGGGGAAAAGCTCCAACTTTACAACTTCATTTTTTCATTCCTGTAGTTTTTCCCCCACATCAACTATAAATGACGATTTTAATAATAAGATTGGAATTGAGAGATGGAATGTAAGATGAAATTACGAATTAATAAGTTTGAAATGTGGGTGCATTGAAAAGTGAAATTAGTTGTTTCTTTCCCGGAAATGAATTTTAATTGACAAAAGTGAAATGATAAAAAGGAAAGATTAAGAAGCAAGTCTTCAATACTGTTCCCTGAAGTTTTATACGGTACATTTATACTAAAAAGGCTTATATATGTACTTTGTTTTAAAAAGTGGAAGGGTAATAGACTAGAAAGACTAAATTTGTCTTATAGCAGTGAATTGTTTTTCTTATGTTGGTAGAAAAAGACATCACATGATATTAACAGGCAATAAGTTACCTATTTGGAAATTTCTCCGCTCTAGTTCCCAACAAGCTCTGCGCACTTCTCATTTTAATAGCCTGCTTTGCGCATAAAACAGCACGGAACCCACCATGCTGTTTCTAATAATCCTTCTCAAACGGTAGAAATATATAAAAATTTTAGTTGTTTCTGAGCCCAGATTGACATCTCAGTGATTTATTAGGTGAGTTTAAACCTCTAAGCACATTAAATAAAAAATAGAACGTCACAACTTTGCACTTCAATTACATTTACATCTATATATAGAATGTAATTAGTGCAATGTAGTCAGAAATATCGATGAAAGAAAGAAAGGACATATCACCAGGAATGCCAGAAACATCAACGACCATACAAAATAAAAATGACAAAAAACTTAATTGAAAACATTGTACATTATCGAGGAAGAATAGGGCTTAATACTGCCAACAGCATCTGCGGTAGACGTAGAGTATTCCGCCATTGAGTTATTAATAGCCAAGAAATAGCCATTTCCTTGCTTTTTGAAACCCAATGCAGGAAAAAAATTGGTCGTCTTTTATTTCCGTTCACTAAATACGGAACGTGACCCACAGCTTACTACAAATGAAAATTCTAGGCAGCTATCACTTTTGCTGAATCTCTGGTATGAATAATTGATATCTCAACTCTGGGAAGGAGATTTCTTCTTGGTTCTTGATATAACACCATATCAAATATGCAGATTGTGTAGCACAAGTTTGCTATGCAGATATTATTGCATATTTACTATTCAAACCTGTCTCCAAAGTTTAGAGCATGTAATGAATAGGGGGAAGAAAGTTTAGTAATGAAGTTGACTATGACTGTCATCTGCAAGTTTATATTCCTATTAGAATAAATTACAAGGCAATTTTCACTAACTGGAGTTAAGTGGCTTTATCTTCTGGCTTCATCGACAAACTGGACTCGACGTTTCTTTTACCCGAAAGGTTTCCATCGAAAAACAAAAAAAAAAAAGTCAAATAGAACATTGTGACAATGGGGAGTGACAGGTCTGTACGGGATTTTGAATGGAGAAAATGGCTCCCCTGTGGTTAAATTTTCTGTGTTTGATCTCACCATTTGTTCCATATCACATGTTGTTGATATTTCAAATGAACTGAATTTCTAATTAAAATTCCCGATAGAATTTTTAAACAATAGTTGAAAAGGGATCAATAAACCAAAAAATTTTCTTGACAGTTCAAAATCTTGGGGCTCTCTAAAGAAGTTGAGCTTACAACTCTCAGGGCATAGTGGTGAATTTCCAAAGGAGTTTCTCTCTTCTCTTTTCCTTCCAGTCTGGATATTCAAACACTACAATGCTTTTAACATAAATTCCCTATGGAACTTTTCCTTATCAGAAAACAGCCAAAGGAAAT
>JAQGAS010001695.1:0-16245 GCA_034686365.1 Pachymerium ferrugineum
CCCCCCCCCAAGCACCTACTGTTTATACCGCATCTGTTAGGAAGGTATTGTTAGTGTCCCTGAATGGCAAATGTACAGCAAGAGCTAACAGTTACGTCAGCTGAGGTACTAAGCAGAAAACCACTAAACGATATCTTTCAGAGGTTCGGTAGTAAGAATTGAATTAGCAAATTTCATGTACATTTAAGTCAAACAATTTATATATTTCATTTGTCCTCCGTGCCACAAAATAAAATAATGTATGGAAGTCGTTCTAGTGTGCAATATTAATGCAACCCATTGTTAACAAACAGAATGGAGGTTATCAATGTTCGATCTAACTTTCAGCAATGGGTTGAGAACTTTACAACGACAAAAAATCTATTGTGGATTTGAAAGATCATTTTGTCTGAATAAAGGCGTTACTCAAGTCATCCACCCTACTTTGTATAAAATTCAAACTGCTGATGGCAGATGTATGCTAATGAACCACATTTCATTACAACAATAGTGTTGTCTCTGCGTCATGTTTACAATACTTACAATATAAAGTGCACTCGCAGTTTGAGCAAACTGGTGGTACAGTTATGGACGAATATACAAGGACTTGTCACTCTGCGCTGACGCTGTCCCCGCTTATAATCAATTGGAAAGTTGTAGAGCATGGTGTTATTGGTCTAAAACCATTGCGTCAGCGCAGAGTGACGAGTCCTGGTATATTCGTCTATGGTCCAGTTAACGATTTTTACGTTCGGATTATTTAAGACATGCACTAATTGCCTTACTACTATTTTTAACAAGAAACAGTATTGTATCGACTACTAGATTTTCACGAGCTACATTCAATATTAAACTGTGGGGTTGTGGGTCACAAGCCGTGTCATTGCACATGTTAACTGATTCATATAGTGCATCACAATTAATGATGTCACGGTTGTAAAACTCACATAACCTAAGCCTCAGTTTGGCTTATTTTGGAATGCACTTATTGATGTTCGGATTACTGCATGCATAATGCTCACAATAAGAATGCCAATAATTGTAAAGCGCCTGTCTTGAGCCTAAGTGCGACCATTTTGTTTGTTGATGTTGAACTATGATGTCATGTCATCGTTTGATGAAATGATTTCGAACACTGCATCTAATAACTTTGCTCAAGTTAGTGTACAAACAAATACGTACACTTAAAAGAAGTTGCAAAATATTTGATTGTCTACAATTCTTGTCTAATGAAAGCTTCATTTAATTTCAAAAGATAATTTTTTTTATTCAACTTCAAAATAAAATTATACGAAAATTCAACGCAATGATAAATCGACATCATCCACCAAACATGGATTGCACGAAATGCATGGTGAACAGTCATGATGTACGCTGAGCCTGTGAAATAAAGCATACGTCATCACTATCGCATCACATTCCCGGTCACTTCACTTTGGGTGATAGGTTCCGCAACTAATGATCATACGATATAGTACTACTTTGGTATAGATCTTTGGTTAGGGCCTTACTGTTAGTATAGAAAATCTTATCTTTATGTTATGGAATAAACACGGTATAGACTTGTATTTATATTAATATTTTAAATGAGACACCCCCTTTAAAGGATAGGTAAAATGAGATTAAATTTATTAGGTTTGAGTTTCGTGAAGGAATTAATCACAAACTTGATGGTAAAACAATCATGAAAAGGATGGTTCTAAGTCAATTCAAATGAAAAGATATTAAAGAAGATGATGGGTCAAAAATAGAAAACAAATTAACTATCATTTTCAGGACATATTTTGAGGTATTTTAAATTTTGTGTTTAAAAATGCCTCTTAAATGTTTGCGGTAGATGTGCATTGCACCTAATATGATTGGGTAATTAGTTTTACCTTAAAGGTAGTTGCTTCCGCCTCACTTTCTACCTTATCATATGGACCTTTTGAGGTAGTGGTTAGTGCCTCAATTTAAAACACAAGTTTGCATCTTGCCACATAGACCTGTTTAGATGGTATTGACTACTCCAATTTCAAAAATGATGGTTCCATTTTACTTTACTTACCTAAGGTACCATTTCATGCTTCAAGTTATACTTAAATATTTGTTCCTACATAGATACAGTATAAGTAGTGCACTCTTAGAAAAATAGCAAAAGGTGTAAAAAAAGGTTGGTGAAAGGTATAGGAGTGGACCTTGTGCAAATTTAAGTGTAAATAAGGTATATAATTTACAAAGGATGAACATTATACATTCGCCATAGTAGATTGTATCACCTATCAGAGTAAATGGTATAAAAGTTTCTAGAAAGATCACTTATTGTGCACAATAGATAATGGGTTTGATTCTGCACCCTATGAAATTATTAAACATTTCCACCTTAATGCACAAGGTGTAAAATCCGTTTGTGGTTTACTTGTATACCAGAATTATTGGTAGAAATACATCTTTCTGAAAGGGATTACTTATTAATAAAATGGTTCGGGCCTAATTTTGACTCTTCTAAGGCCTGGTAGAAGCACAATGTAGATTATTAGGTAATAATGTGGACAAAACTAATAACTATTGAAATATATTTGCAAAATAAATATACATTGAAAGAGATGTCCAACAAGCAGAGAGTTAACAGCTACGACAGCTGAGGCATAGAGCAGAAAACCACTAAACAAAAATGTCAGAGGTTCAATACTGACAATGGACGTCACAAATTTTATGTGCATTTAAATCAAGCAATGTTATTAACAATGTATCAGTGCAACGTTAGACAACATGTTAAATGCTAATTTAATAAACTAAGTTTAGAAAATACTATTGTTTTTACGAAAATAGTGGAAACGGTTGAAAAGTAAACCTTGAAGGTACAAAGCTATACCTTACATGTAACGTAACAGGCAGATGTTAAATTACGAATTGTAATTAGTGGTGTGTAAATATACCTACTGCACGAGGTTAAAAAGTCAGCCTCATATGTGCAGGTATGTAATTGCACCTTCTGATAGCGGTTAGAATATACACCCTATCTATAAAGTAGAAGTAAACACCAAAGGAACATGGTTTGTAATCATACCATATCTGTTAATGGTGTAATGTCAAACGTTTTAGGGTCTGCAAATAGGGACAATGATTTTAGACCATTTTGGGTATGTCTGTAAAACTTTTCCTACCTATTTTTCTAAGTGTGTGGTATTATAAATTCATCTTACAGCAAAGGTTGATTTTATAACCTACTCTGTTAGAAGAGATGGCAGGAAAGGGTATAACCAAATTAAAAAAGATATAAATTTTCGTTCATAACAGCACAACGGGAAATAGAAGGTGGAATTAGTATCCTTACACAAAAGGGTTAAATAAAGGTACAATATGATGAAATGCCTTTGCAAAGGGTTTATAATTGCACATTTATCATGGAAATAACTGCTTGTAAGTAAGGTACACTTGCCCACATACGCCTTCCATATTGGTTTAAATCTACTCCTGCCAAACAGTTGAATTGTATGATATTTAACGTTTAATTAATGTAAAGGTGCAAAAAAGCACTGCTGCATAGTTCGAGCCGAATCGAATTAAAATACCTTCGAGTAAAATTTTAATTGGCCATAGACATAGACATAGATTTACCGAAAAAAATCATCGGTTAAAAAAGCAACGTTATTAACTCCAGAAAATTACGATCCTAGTCCAGTTTATTCCTGAATTAGAATTAAATGGGAATTGGTACAACCCAGCCTAACAGTGTTATGTTGAATGAACCCAGGAAAATTTTTAAATCTCTCAATAACAGTGGAGAAGAAAAATGTGGATCATGCCAAAGTTGCCTTTTTTAAGCTTAAATAGGACTATGTCTGGTTTGCAGACACGTACATCTGCGAGACAATTACGACGTCATAATCACAAGACATCGTCATAAAAGACAGCTTAAAAATACATGTTTGTGGAGACCTCCTTTTCTTTTACTATGATAAAAGCCAACATTTGTTAGTAGGAAGGTAGTGCTGGTTTTGTTATTTTGTTAATTTTGTATCTTCTTAATCTCTGGCTCACCTTTATGCACAAAAATAAATCATCTAATTATTATTAATCATAAAATCCTTTTTTGATAGCAGTTTAAAATGTACTGTTGCCTATCACAATAATATTTTTTTACTAAATATTTACACATTGTTGACAATTGTGTACATTATATTAATTTTATTTTGAAAATAATTAGGTGTGCAATTACCAATGAATAAAAAAAAAATTAAATCAACAAGACAAAGGTTTAAAAAAAAACAGGAATAAAAACAGCCAAGCTAAAGCCCAACTAAAATACCATAAAAGCTGTGTTTTGAAAGAAAGGTTCTTAATGAAAACTCCCACAGCCACCCTACACGTTTTTCTCTCTTACACGCTCAAAAAGGAAAAGAAATGCAGTAGAGAGAGATGGAAATCCAATTTTGAGCTGGGTTATGGCGCAGCCCAAACGACAAGATTTTTTTTCTTTTTATTTGGTTTGCTTTACCCTAAACCGTGTCTTGCAACACCTCAATATCAAGTTCTAATTCATGTTATTTTAAGGAATAAATAAAAGAAAATGGTATGTATTATCAAAGAGTACTTTCATTAAATCGTCGAAGTTGATGAAATTCAATATTGACAGTGGAAGGACAACGATGTTCATTAATTTTGTTGAAATAGAAAGGAATGGATAATTAATTTGCTCCATTTAATCATTATTACATTGCGAAACTATTCTTTTCATACAATTCAGAAAAGTGGATTGTATGACAAAATGCTAATTGGATTGATGATTTGATATTGGGCAATTTTAATAACAAAAAGGTTGCACACAAAAGTATTAATAGAGTTTTTGAATTTTAGATATTCCTGATGGAGGGCCTCGCATTTCCGGTGGAAGATCCAAGTACAATGTTGGAGATACGGTTCGCGTCAACTGCACTGCCGTAAGGTCGAAACCTGCGGCGTACTTAGAATGGCACGTTAATGGAGATAAGGTGGGTTTGTTTCAGTTTTTAATATATAAATTCATTTTAAACGTTAATTAATTTTAATCTACAGTTCTTTAAAGGTTTGTAACAAATTTGTTTGCAAAAGTGTACTATTTATTGGGTCACAGGTTTAAACCTCTACCTCTCACTTATCACAACAGAAAAACCAAACCAGTGAATTTTGACCCAAATTCTGGTATGAAAAATATGGGCCCATGTTGGGTTAATATTAACCCAACCGTTTTAAAAGTACACGTAACAAATATATTGTATTAAAACAAGCTAACCGCAATATAAAACAATTATTACGTATACTGTAATTTTGGGTTATTAAATTTAAAGTATTTAACTTTTTACATTTAAATAAGAGCGCATCTTAGCTGCAGATATTACAGAGCAACGTGCAATGTATTTCAGTCCTATTTCATCAAAATATTTACTAAAGTTTTTTCTTTTAAAAGTACTTAAAAAGTGAGTTTAACTTCTCTTTCAGTCAAAGCTAAAATTTAAAGACTTGTATTTTAAGAATAAAAGTGTACTTTTCAGCTTGTTTGAAGCTTGTTTAAAGAGACACCCGTAACAGAAATAACCTATGCCTTTGGATATGACAAAATTATCAGTTCACTGGTTGGAAGACTAATGTTCATCAAGAAACCTCCAATTAATAATTAGTTGTTTTGATGCAAGAGGCACAAACTTCATAATACGAAGTTTAAACAGTGTAATTAAATTTGAAGCTTTTATTCAAAAATTTAGTAGCGTTCGCGCACGGGTTTTCGGTCGACTTAAAGTTCTTAAAAGTAAACATCACCCAATGCATGTATTAAATGTTAAACAGATCTGTCTACCTAAATCTTCTGCCTCCAGCATATTCAAAGTATTACCGACAATTTTTGAATGTAATATTTAGAGAATGAACTGAAATTACAAGACTTCAAACAAAATTCTACTCCGCTCATGGTACTAAAGTTAGAAAATTAATTTAATTTTTGACTACTCGCAATGCTTGTAATTGCATTTAAGTAGGTATTTTTTAGAGATTTTTGAGCCCTTGATTAAAGGGTTTTTTAATTCTATCTTTTATGACTAGTTGGACTAAAGATTTTCTTTACTTTATCGAAAACGGAAAAAAAATTACTTTCTTACATAATTGGCACATAGGAGATGCATTAATAGCATTTACTTTCTATTTTTAGAGCAAAAAGATTTTTAATTTCAGATTACCCACTTAAGCTTGTCGGTAAAATTAAATGAATTACCAATGTTAAGATGACAAAAAAGCAAATAAGAATGTTAAATAAATTTTATATTGGTTATTTCTTATCTTTTTAGGTCACTTAAAATAAAAACGGAAATGTACTTTTTAATATCTTCTGGTTAAATCCTTCAGAGAGGTTGAGTTTTCAGGTCATCTCTTTACATTTATCGCTTTTGTAGGTCACATTATACACATTTTTCTCTTGAGGCCCTCCTTTTAATATTTATAGTCCTCCTGATCCATTTAATTACTTTCAAAAATTTTGTTTTCCCCCTGGTCTCTCCAAACCGCCGTAAGCAATCAATATGTAAAATACTCAGTATGAAAAGAATTACCTTGATACAATGTAGTAGTGAGTCTAGTGGTCGCTGTTACGAAAAATTCTATTAAACTTAAAATTCACATTTTAAAAATATAAGAAATAAGAATTGTTAATTTATTCTTAAACTAAATTATTTAACACAATGTGGTCTTGCGTTTATGACTGATAAATAGTTTTATACGCCTTAGAATAGTTAGCAAAAGACTACAAACGTTCTTAAGCGACTTCTGTGCACTCAAAAAAAGTGTGGTTATTTTCATTTACAGGTACAAAACAGTTGTCCATACTAGTCCCTACTAATTGGTTACTAATTGCTGTAGATGAATTTATGTATCCCAAATTTTTTACCTATGTAAGTGCAAATATTTACTTATAACTTGAGGCATTAAATGGTACCTTAATGGGGTAATCTTTATCTTTGAAATTAGTGTAGTCAGTACCACTTCAAAAGGTATACGTGGCAAAGTTCACACTTGTGCTCTTCAATTGAAACAGCAATTCCTACCCTAAACAATACACATTGTAAGGTGCAAACTTATGTTTTCAATTGAGGCAGCAATTCCCACCCGTAACCTGCTTTTCAGTTTGAGGTACTAGCTACTTCAAAAGATATATAGGCAAAAATGATAGTTATTGAATGGCAGCCAATAATCATGCCCAAAATAATTATAAGGAATGCCACATTGGCTAATATGGTTGTATTGGCCATATTTTTTTAACAAAAATATTAAAAAAAAACTTTACGCTCGAGTCTAATCAGAACTGAACTTGAATCCAATGCCACTTAAGGGTCGTTCACACTAGCATAACGACTATTCTCTAGTCAGTACTCCAACGATCGCGCCTGAGCTGACTGAGTCATCGAACTTGTTACGAAAGTGTTGTCTTAAATGGCATATTTCAACCTAATGTACAGTAGGGTTTAGATTCATCTAAGAAATTGTGGCAGTAAATAGTACCTCAAAAGGTACTCATAGCAAGGTGCAATCTTGTGTTTTTAGATTGAAGTACTAACTACTGCCTAAAAAGATATATATATATATATATATATATCACTCCACATCAAAAAAAGGTGGAATGTTTTTCCTTAGAAATGAGGCGGTACCAACTACTAATCAAGTAAGTGCAAAGCACAAGTCTACCCCAACCAAACATTAAAGAGGCATTTTTATACTTATCATTTAAAAGGTGAAAGTAAGCACGCAATTGGAGTATACGCATCAAAAAAGTAGAAAATGTCGGAAAGGTGCAAAAATCCGTGAAAGGTAGATTTTTAATGGCTGTAGTGCAGTAGTCTTTAGTGTAACGTTTATCCCGTTTTAAGCGTCCTGTAACAAGTCGCTCTCCGTCACTTCTTATTATATCTTTGCAATCAACCAGATGGTTGTGCAGTAGAATTCGCTTATAACGAACCCGTGATACAACGAACTGATTGTGTGTCCCGTCCGGTGGTACACTCTAAAAAATAAGGGTTGGAACTGGTTTCCTTTTAGACCATTAATGGTCTGATTTGCGTGTCCCTATTCACAGCACCTAAAGTGTTTAATAGTGGACCTTTCGTATAAATGGTATGCCTATATACCAATTAGAGGGAATGATGTTATACCACACTAAAAGTGAGATGCTTAGACCTATTTGAGAAGGACTGCAGTTGGACTGTTTTCTAAGGGTAGAATTCCACACTATTAGTGCTAGGTATGAATTTCTGCCATTAATTAAGGTACAATTTTACACAGTTATATTATATAGTTACGTTTCACAGCATTCCATATGCGTATAGAAGCTTTGCACCTTTAAACTTAAAATTGGTTAAATTTCTGACCATTTCTGTAAAATTAACAATAATAACTTTTTTGTGCACATGCATTATTATTATTTATCTAAGAATTACCCTACGTTAACTAATGAACTATTAAGTACGTTTTCACTATGAAATGCTTAAGAAATCTATGACGACATTGTCAGTATCGAACCCATGACCACTTTATTTTCACGCCACGACTACGTGCCTTTACTTAACTGACCCATAACACGTCTTTGCATGACAGCTACAAGTTTAAAGTGGATTTTAATTTTATTTTAATAATTTGTTTCATAGTGATTTGTAATCAAATTTGTTTTCTAACATCTAGTTAACAGTAATTAAGAACATGGCCTTAAATAAGTGTTTGTTTGTGAAAATTTCTTTCCATGTGTAATTTTAGATTTTATGGCTTCAAAGGTGCAAATATAATCCAACAGCTTCGACCAATATGTGAAAGGAGAGGACCTCGTCCAATAAATGTGGTTTAAACATTCACCTATAGAACTTTTTAGACCTTAAGTTGTTTGGGTTTGATTCCTTTCCAGTCATACTGGTCTAAGAGCCACCTTTACTACAAATTCGACCTTTATTACATAAAATGGTGGGAATTCATTCTACTACATTTGGTGAAATGCTAAACCAAATTAATCTAGACTTTATTTCGAACCTATTTGTCAATTAATTTTACTTTTACACCTTATCATACCATTTTTTTGACCTTCTAAAATTTTTGTACAATTTCTGACCCTAATTTTTTAGAGTGTATAGGAAATCCCATGTAAACCACCTCATTTACTACGAACTCGGTTACAGTGAATTCTTGGTTATAACGCCCATTTCTCATGCCTTCAGACCAAATTCACCCTGTTTATAATGAACTTCCTTCGACAGTTCTCAATATCTAAGGGGGAGGGTTGGGGCGAGCTGCGGTTGAACCTCTGATACAACGAACCATTTTTTCCAGTCCCTTGGAGGTTCGTTGTAACCGAGTTCTACTGTATTCGTTACACTACAGCCATTAAAAAAATGTAACTTTCACTGGTTTTTGCAACTGTTTACCACATTTTTTACCTTATTGATGCGTACGCCAATTACGTGCTTTTTTTCACCTTTCCTAAAATTTTGCAAATAATTGTCTGCTTTTTTTTCACAAACGTTTTGCAAAATTCTACAAATTATGCAAAAGTTTTGTAAAATTTTTGTGAAATTTTTGCAAATTGTCATATGTTTTGCAAAATTTTATAAAAAAATGTGCCAATTACTTCCAAATTTTTTTATTGGAATGTTTGCATTACACATTAGCAATCGCATTTAAGACTCATCTACATTTTGACACTCCACAACAAAATAATTTGTTTGTAAAATTTGACAATTTTCATGCAGTAGTTGGTTTCGTAATTTAACGAAATTTTGTTCACAGAACTTTAAAATTTTGAATTGTTTTGATTATTGCAATGGTCTTTGTGTAGTTGATTCATCAAAAATTCTAGTTGATCATATCATTGCAATCAGTTTTTGCAAAATCTCTGTTTTTTTTTATCAATTGTCCAAATTAATTTTAATATTGGATTGGTCAATAGCTGAAAATTTGTCACAGTCTCCTGTAAAAAAAAAATAAAGTTACTAAGATGTTTTTTGTTGACCAGGCAACGAAGGACATTCTTCACAAATATCCGGTAATCGTAGACGACGACGACTTGGAGACATCTATTCTGGGACTAGAATTCAAAGTAGAGGGGCAACATTTCACCGATGGGGAACTCACCCTAAAATGCACGGCATCGATCAATTACATTTATCAGGAAAGCTACGAGCAGGCCATCTCTGCAGATCATCTACAAGCGTCACTTTTAGAAAGCCAGCAGCAACCGAGACCTGGTAAGTCGTGCAACGGTAAGTCGACACCACAGACCAAGCAATGGGCACAGATAGCAAACGAATGTTGACAGTCATGTCCATTCCTTTTCCCCCTACAATCGCACGGGTGCTCTTACCTTTCACCCTTTTATTGCTTTTGAAAAATTCCTTCTTCTTTTGAAGCCATCATTTTTACGCATTGAAAAGTACTAAAAATTCCATTTTCACTGGCTTAATTAAAATAGAAAAGATAATGTGTGGTGGCCAGCTTACGTACAGAAGCTGAAATGTCACCCTACCCATTCTGCAAAGCTCGGGGGAAATAATTTAATTAGTAAAGAGAAACTGTAGAAATTTATTACGTTCCGACGTTCTCCATCCCCCACTTTTTTTTTTTTAATAAACTTTTCATAAGTCCCTTGAGATTACTTTGTGCATTTTGCTAAAGTAACGCGAAAAGTTCCATAAAAGAGAATTAAATGCCCAAATAGCTCGTTTAAATATGTGTAAAAAATAGAAAGAGAATAAAAGATGTTTCGCCTGCTGAAAAACTTTTGCTGGTTTTTTAAAAAAAAAATTAGCTAAGAACAGTTGGCAAAAGTTTTCTCTTGGTAAACCAGAGGGTGCTTTCGGGTATTCCTGGAGTTTCACTCGAGTGATCCAGGTCGTTCTAACATTCGGAGCTATTTCTCTCCAGTATTCGAATTTTCCAAATATTAATTCGAGTTAAGCTTTACTATGACCCACCCATAGGTATATATAAGAATTTTTATATTATGGTTGGGACTTATACAGTACATAAGGGCTAATGTGCTTCTTCTGGTGGACAAACCAAAGATGATGCAGTTTTATAATTTTACTATTGTCTATTCACCAAATAAAATTCAAGTAAATATTAAATTTATAGCTGAGACCTGGTTAGAAAACTTTAGTTATAGATTTCAGGATGGTATATTTAAATTTTCTGTTTATAGAATGGTAAGATGAGATGATTAAAAAGGTAGGTGACGAATGACGAAGCAAAATAAAATTTTATATTTGTACATCTTAAATTAAGAACGTAGAAAGGTGCCTAACAGACAACTTACAAGTTTTACAAAAAAAAAGTATGTAAAAAATGCATATTCTAAAGGTTTTTTTGAATGCGCACAATGAGTCTTTTGCAAAAAAAATCAATGCAACAAATTGAAATGATACTCTCATTTTTAATTCATGATAAATCAACAGGAGCCACACAATTAACACAAAAAGGACGTGTGATATCACATTGTGTTGATTGTATGATTCCTGTTTATAGCTTAAAACACAACATAGTAAATTTAGATAAAAAACTGTAGAAAGCTCAGGAAGTATTAAAGTAATTTCATCAAATACTGGAATATCACATTTTATTTTCTGCCAATTATTCCCTCTTCAGTAGTTTAAAAAACTTGCAACTATTTATATTAATAACACGCAAAAAGTCTGCTTCATAGTTTTTGTACAGTTCCAGTGTTTTTTTTTTAATTATTATTTATTAGAACACTAGATAAAACTTCAGTTTTTCTGATTAGCGGAAAATGCAATTTTATTAATATCTATGCTTCATCCTACTCCACTTGGGTTTAACCCAATTTAACACAAAAATTAAAGCCCACAAAAAGTGCAGAAACGTTATAGCTGGAAATGTGAGCGTATGGCTGTGCAAATAAAAAACCGCCTACCTTGTTTTTAGTAATTAAAGGATTATTACCAACAATTGCAGAGAATTCTAATCATGAATTATCGCTTTTACTACTGTTGATGCAACCATTTTTCATAAAGTGTAATTATGGTCACATTATGTGTGAAGGGCGTTAAACAATTGAGCGTTAACCCCAAGGAGTTGGATGGAGCATAATGAAAAATTAATTTTTCTCTTAACCAATGTAACAAAAACACATTTTAAAGTTTTACTTATTCAATTTGTGTTTACTTTTTCAGTGAAAGTCAACAATGGTGGTCTTGCCCTGACATCTAAAAACATTGCATTGTGGTTAGTGGCTACATTGGTGCATTCGGTATCGGCGTTTCATCGGTGACGTCATTAAAATAATACTAATGTTTATTTCAAGAACTTGGATCTCGATTATTAGGGGCCTTTTTGAGGCAATTAGAGAGATTAAGAAAAAATGTTTTAGTAAGCCGTCTAAATAAGTTTTAATTCAATAATTTTAAATGACAAATGTTTATTTGAAGTCAATGATTCATTTAAATTTAATGCAGTCCGGACTTGTGTGTTGCTATGAGTCCACAGCTCAGTGTTTCTTTTAATTCAATAATCACTTTTAAAACTAGTGAGAGTTTCATTTTATAAGCCCTCCAAATTCATCGTAACGGGTAAGTTATCTGTGACATTGCAATATTTTCTCTTTAAAATAACTCAATATGTTTAAAATACTAATTTTTATTTATCGCGTTAAAGTTACATTTCAAATTTTAAGTTAATCTAGTCAAATTAAGTCAAGTAAAGTCTGTCTACTGGAGTTTTGTAATAATTTTTTAATATGTATAGAGTTAGTTGCATTTTTGTTGTTATACCGTTCACAATTGCAACGTAAGAATATTGTTTTTTTCTAAATCTATGTAAATCATCACAGTTTAAGTACGTACGTATGTAAGATATCGAATGTCCACAACAATGTGCATTAAAGTTAATTGGCAGTACGAATGGGTGAGTTTTTTTTATAATACTACCTGAATTTGAAGAAGCAATTTTATAAATGTTTCTTTTAGTATGTAGTAGTAATTGCGGTTTATTATTTTTATAAACCTAAAAGCCATATGTGTTTATTTAATTAAATGTGGGCAAGTTTCACTATGTGAATAACAAATGCCGTTTGTCTAACAATAAGTGCTTGCATGGGTACCAGAAATTCTACGCATTTGGGCAACACGTAGTGTACCGTACCTAAGATGTTGTATACTAACATTAAATCATCTCGGCTCAATTAATAACACTATCCTTTCTTCCAACCCCACCTAACTTAATTGCACCCCAGCTACATGTCAAATCAAAATGGACACTAAGCGAGAGCAAACAACTCTACTTGATATTACTCAGTCTGAACATTTTTTCCACCCTTCACTAACAAAATTATACTACGGCCAAAGTATTGTGTAGAGTATCATCAGGTAATCAATAATTCAATACATGCAATTGAAGCAATGAAATTCGTTTGTGAACACCAGTTCCAAATGTAGGTTAAAAAATTACCACTTCACATTTTCTGAATTGAAATTACATTGTGCAGTTAATTTGATATGATGGCACGTTACTAAAACAAGTTACATTTTATACAAATTGAGGACAATTTTCACTTCTCCAAGCATGCAAGGTCTAATCAATCCTTAATGCCTTGAATTAAATTATAAGCTACTAGAATGAATTGAATTTCCATTTTTAATTTGTTCGACCTTTCTAACCAAGGTAAATTTCAAGGGGTTTTTCCACTTAAAAAAAGATGACCATCTAAATTAATGAAAACATTCAATTTAACAATGAGATAGTACTTAAGTATTATAAACGAAGATTCGTTGGGACAAAACCTGTAATCTAACTTGCATCTTCTTAATTATTCAATAATATAGCTACAGTGGGTAAAAAACTGAAAATTAAAGAAGCTAAGCAATTCAAAGAAAAAAGCGATATTCCCCATTCGAAATATGTTACACTATCCTAGAAATAGAATTTAAGGTTTAAAAAAAATACCAGTTGTTTACAAAATTTTTACACCTCCTTTGTACATATTTTACGTATTACTAAAAAGTCTTGAAAAGAAAAAAACCGAAAAAAAAGGAATTCAATAAACGTAACACTGAATACAAATAGACTCTTTAATGTTGGTTGAAAACATCTTTGTCACTAAATTCAGAAATATTGTTGTCTTTCTGTTTAACCCTCTTTTTTCAGTACTTACAGATGCCAATTTCTGCGGGGCTATACAAAATTGTTGAGCATTTTCCAGTTAATTGTCGAGAGTACATTAATGGATAACGTCAAGACGTTTTCTGTTACACATCTCATTTTTAAAAATGTCAACATATGCGATACAAATCCTTCAAAAACTTTCTTTCAAAAAAGGCAATAATGCAGTGAAAGTGAGTTGATCGATTTGGGGGCGGGAGGGTGTCAGCCTGAAGCTATTTTGTGTTACAAATTTCCAATGAAAATATGGTTTGATTTGACCTGCAAGTTGTTTGTGGAAAGCAGTGTTAGAAATGATTACAGAATTTTAAAACGTTCAATTGAAGATTTTTTTTTATAAGTCGTGTAATGAATTTTCTAGGCGAAGCAGTTGCAAAATACTACAATTTTGTTAGAAAATTGCATGTTATGGTAGCGGAAAGAAATTTAATAAGCAAGAAAATGCAAACGTCTCGTTGGTTTCCAAAGTGAAACGAGAGTGCGCACTCTGCTGCGACATGAATATATTCAAGCAATTCTGAAAGGTATTTGAGCAGAAGGCATACTTCCAATTTTTCCTTCCTGACAATAGAGAGAATGAAAATTGAGATGTCATCAGGGGAATAAAAGAGAATACGGCCCAACTCCACTGCTTTCATTTCTAGCATGCCCTACCGAACTGCTAAAGCCTACCTACTGCACTTCAAAATTGAATGTTTTTTTTTCTCACATTTTTCTTCGTCTCCACTTAGGGTATTCATGCGCGCACATGTTAACATCATAATTTCATTTTCTTATTTTGACCAGTATTAAAGAAATAAAAAATGAAATTACTTGAATATTGAAATTTTTTTGTTATGTTAAGGCATGAATCTACTGTACACGAAGGAAACTTTCGCTTGTTGGAATCTTTTGTTTGTTTACTAATAAATTATATTTATTTTTCAGTTTTAACAGATAAAAGAACTGCTGAAGTACTAAAAAGCCCGTTGTTTTACCAGTGATAAATGAATAGGTCGAAGAACCGAAAACAGTCAAAAGAATGGAAGCATAATATCTTGGTAAAAAAAAATATGTAAAATGAAAAAGGTAAGATTTAATTATTTAAATTGAAAGACTTATCTTTCTTTTGAAGGAGCATTAGTTCTTATCCCTTACCTATTCATTTAATGTGATAATTCTTCTCATTTGTTAAACTTCATCTCAATTTCAGATATCGAAGTCGTGAGTAAGTGCCCAAAAAAAATTGCAACGGTTTCACGTTATCAAGTTGAATGCTCTTTTTTTCAATGTTTCGGTTTACCTATCCTCTGTTCTTATATTCTTCTCCAAAACTACAATACCGTGGTACTTGTATAAAAACATTAACGAAAAATTTTTGAAGCTTTCGAAAATAATTTTTAAAAATGCAAGTATTGCATTTTTTTTTGTTTTATTTTTTTGGTCACATATGCATTTTTAGTCTAAAACCAATTTTGTATTTAATCAAAATCTGTAAAAAAAATTTTTCTGAGGAATCAATCCGGTAGCTCCACTAAAGATCGTAATATTGCAGTATTCTCGGTTGTAAATAAACCCTGCTGAAACATTTCCTATAAGAACCCATTGGAAATTTACCTAAAAAATTGATATCCATTAGTGTACATTAATCTTATGGGATCCATTGATTCCAATGGGAAATTGGCCAATTTTCCAATAAGACAGTAACGTGACGGGCTTATATGTCCTTATAAGCCCTAATCACGTAGAATGAATGACGTCAGCTTCGCTGTGTCATTCGCGCGGGAGTTATAAATATTGATAATATTTATATCTCTTGCCGTAAAGTCGGTCATCTCCTATATAAACCAGTGTGTTTATATAGATTTAGAGTGAATAAAGACGATAAGTATTGAAACTAAGCGTTATATTTATTCTGGTAAATATACAGCGGTTACGGTTAAACTAGGGAACACGTGTATTCTTTAGAATTCACGTGTGGGCAATAAGTTTAGTATTGCCCAATTCCCCTCGGCATAAGGAATATAACCTTAACGTTATATTTCTTATATCTACAAAAGGGAAAATATGGTTTCATATTTTCCCACGCCTATTGTTATGGGATTACCTGGGCATAGGTAATCCCCTACGTTT